>NAJN01000460.1:0-22515 GCA_005059845.1 Cryomyces minteri
AGTTGGCGGCCGGGAAGAGCGACGGGCTGCGCTCGAAGTACAGGTTCGTGCCGACGCAGCCGGCCGTCGCGTCGCACAGCGCGGCGCACTGCGCCGGCGAGTATTCCTGCAGCGGCTGGTAGCCCAGGTAGACGTTCGAGGCGGCGGCCAGCTGCGAGCCGTTCAGGTTGCTGTACACCTTGTACCAGTTGGCGGGCGCGACGGCGGCGTTGGCCGCGGCGCCGAAGAGCGCGTACGACCGGAAGGCGGCGTCAGTGTTAGGGGACGGGACGGGCCCATAGCCGCCTGGCTGCGGCGAGCAGGGCGCCATGATGTCGACGGTATCGGCGGCGGTGTCGCGGCGGAGAAGGGACCCGAGAATGTTGTGCCCGTGTTTGGCGGCGGCGAGGCCGATGAGGGCTGGGACGAAGAGGGCAGAACGCATGTTGGCACGACGAAGAGTGTTACGGTTGTAATGTGAATACGACTGCAGGAAACAACGGACAAACGTGATGAAGAGACGTCAATGCTAACGAAAGATTGACTCGGGCGAGATTCTCAAGTTGGCACTTTCCGATGCTGGAACAGCGAAGTTATAAGGACGTGGATAGAGAACGAAAGACTGCAATCGAGCTGTCAATTACTGAATAGCTATATTCCAGGCCGCATGCGGCGGAAAGACTACGATGTGGCGATTCTAGAGCTTGAAAAGAAACAAGCCAAATGCCTGTTGGGACCGCCAACTGCGCACGCTCTGAGGATGGAGGGTTGCTCTAAATTGCATAAAACCATGCGACAGCCGGAATTAGGCAGCAGATGCCCGGTTCCTTTGTTACCCACAGCGGGTTCTTTGTTCGCGTGAGGTGCCGATTTCAGAGGATGCATACACCCCGAGCGCACAACATGTGTCTTTGTCTAGAATTGCAGAACTTGATACCGGCCGAAGGCGCATGCCGGCACATGTGCGCCTGAACTACAGATGCTTCAGACATCGCAGCCTACTGTAGTATCGGATCGGAAGCCAATGTCAAAGCGGATGAGACGTTACGGTCTGCTGTGTCTTGTTAGCGAATGAATCGTCTCGATGCAGGCGGTCGAAACTTCGTGTTGAGACACAAAGAATCGGAGCTACCTCAGCACTTCCTACGTTCGCAAACTCTATGCATTCATGCTGAATTTCTAGGCAGGCGAATTGCTCATCACGTCACTCGCTCACCCCAACTTACCCATCTCCTCACAACCTCATCGATCTCTTTGACGCCCTGCCTGCTAGCCTCAACCTCAAACCACTCACGGTGCTCCTTCCCACATGTCGCGCAAGACTGCTTGACTCTCTTGCTCGCAAGCTCGAGATGAATCAGCCTTTCAACGCGGTGAGCGTGTGGGACTTTGCGGACCTGTTCTGAGCCAGAACGTGTAAGGATTACCGGGCGATGCACAGAAGCCATTGGAGTATTCGCAGGCGAAGACAAAGGTGAGGAGGGTACATAGGGATAGAAGCGCACAAGCGAGAGGTTGTAGCCGCATTGGCGTGCCCACTCGTTCATGCGACGCTGTACGTTCGATGCTCTGCCAATCTTTAGAAGGATTGTTTTTTGCCGCGGAGATTTTCTCTGGTCACTAGAGAAATCGTTGAGTACGGCGTGATCTCGCAGGTTGCGTGCAGAAGACGGGGCATCGAGTAATGATGCGGCGGCGGTTTCCGATGGAGCAGTATCAGTATCTGTGAGCCAGAAGATGTAGATGAATCCCTCATCATCGTGTTGAGATAACGGCTTGGCAAGTTCGGTTAGAAGGTGGCCCGTCGTGTGTGGTGAAAGATGCTGCGGGATTAGCGACAAGAGATTCCTCGCAGGGGAAGGCATTTGTGCTTCTGACAGATGGTTGTGTACCTCAAGTAGTGGTCGGCGGGAAGGTGTCGAAGGTGCTTGCGGAGATGGGCGAGCAGAGCTTTGCGGCCCGGAAGCGGGAGTCATGTATACAGGTGCCGGCCTAGGATGATCTGAACGGTCCACTTGGGCCGGGACGAGAACCTGAGCCATCTCGGGCTGGCGACCAGCTGTGGCTTCACACCCCTGAGGCCTTGACGCGTCATCCCTCCTCTTCTTATGCCTCACAACCTCAATGTAGTCCCCATCCGAGGACTCGCCCACACAACACAGTGAAGCCCAAAAGCTACGTCTCTGACGCTTTTTGATAGGTTGAGGAGTGGATTTCGGTTGTGTTGACGCTTTTCGCATCATGTCATCAGGCACAGCGATCAATGGGCCGTGTATGGTGTCCCAGGTTGGAGGACGCTGTTTCCGCTGAGCGTCACGCTTTGGTGTTCGTCGGTCAGTTTTCGACGTTTTGGTCGGGGTAGCTTCATTGACCTCCAGGATGCCGAGTCTCGCAATCAAGGTATCAATGCTCGAGCGCTCTTGCAGCGGATAAAGCCGAGTGTGAGCTTCATCGTCGCCTCCTTTGGCTGCAACCAATCGCTCAGCCTGGTCTTTGTGCTGCCAGCAGAAGAATGCAGCTGCTCCAGCGGCATCTCCATCTTGCACGACTGCTAAGACACCAGTTGCTGATGTACTTGAAGACCTTCGGTTGGCTGGTGTTGAAGAGGAGGGCGACAATGACTCCTTACCAAGCGCCCTTCTGCAGGAGCGACCTGTAGATGTGATGCCTTTGCAAGTCGCCGCCGGATTCCTTGAGTCGCTGCGGGGGAGAAGGGACTCGGGCGTGTGGGGAACAAAGGGCATGATTGTCTTTCACTGTTCCCACCATGAGTACTGCAAGACGTCAAGGAGAGTATGGTGATGAGTTGGACGGAGTGAAAGAAGAGAGGAGCAGAGGACAGTAGAAGTACGAGCTGGCGATGAGGAGTGTTGAAGATACCTACAGATACAAATACAAATACAAATACAGTGGCTGGGTGCTGATCGACTTGCAGCTCCTCGTGGAACGCGAAACTCGAGGCGGGCCGCAAATAAACTCTCGGCTGGAGATCCCGCAAGGCTGCAGGGCAAAAGATGCTTGACGACGTTCCATCGGTAAGCTTCCGGCCAGTTGCGGGACACGGTTGCGATTACAATCAGCACTCTTCCACCACACATTCCATGTCTTCAAGTTGACAGATGTCACCGCATCCGTCGTGGCCGTCTACATGGCTACAAACAGCATCAAACAGCGGCCTCTTTCGAGCCAAACCTCCGCCGACCCAACGGCGGACACAGGCCTCAAGTTGACCTCCCTGGAACCACATCCGGCCGGCGCTGTCAGACATGGGGTAGTCCGTGAAACGCTTCAGGTGCTACTCATCAGCCTATACTTCTTCATAAGTGCTGTCTCGTATGTACAGCTTGTCCCTGTCGGAGGATACTGGCTGCTTCGGAACAGCAGCTAACCAAACTACAAACAGTGTGCACGGCGCCCAGTTCATCGGCTCGCCGCTCTACTTCATCAACAAGGACTGGTACTATGCCTACATGGCCATGACCAAGCAGTCTTTTGGCATCCTGGTCACGAGCATGACTTACTGGTGGTCACCGACTCTTATCCGCATATCTGGCGACGCTTCCGTGCGCGGGCAGCTCCGCAAAGGTGCAGACGGCCGCTTCGAGAGCACGTTTCCCTCCCGCATGATACTTGTCGCCAACCATCAGATATACACGGACTGGCTCTATCTATGGTGGGCCGCCTACTCAAATGCACCGCATACCATGCACGGTCATGTATACATTATACTAAAAGAGAGCCTGAAATACATCCCAGTCATCGGACCGGCGATGGTGTTCTACGGCTTCATCTTCATGAGTCGCAAATGGGGCAATGACGAGCCCAGACTACGGTATCGGTTGCAGAAGCTCAATTCGCGACACAGCCATCCCATGTCCGGCGACAGTATCCAGTCCCGCGCCGGTAAACCCTCCCTCGACCCCATGTGGTTGATGATCTTCCCGGAAGGCACCAACCTGTCGGAGAACGGGCGCAAGGGCAGCGCCAAGTGGGCTGAGAAATCTGACCAGCCCGACCTGCGACACGCCCTGCTCCCGCGCAGCACGGGTCTACAATTCTGTCTGCAGGAGCTCAAGCCCTCGGTCGACTGGGTGTACGACTGCACCATCGCATACGAAGGCATCGCGACGGGCCAATTCGGCCAAGACATCTTCACGCTGCGCTCGACGTACTTCCAGGGTCGGCCACCCAAGTCCGTGAACATGTACTGGCGCCGCTTCTGGGTCGGCGACATCCCCGTCGGCGACAAGAACGCTTTCGACAAATGGCTGCTGGAGCGGTGGCGGGAGAAGGATGAGCTGCTGGAGCAGTACGTCCAGACGGGCCGCTTCCCTGCCGACGACGGGTCGGACCGTCTCACCACGAACGGCAATGGTGCCGCTGGGAAAGGCGTAGCAGCGGCGGGCGCGGGCTATATCGAGACGGAGGTGCGTCCGCGGCAGCCGCTGGAATTCCTGCAGATCTTCTCCCCCGTCGCCGCCACTGTCTTGCTCATCAACGTCATCTGGAAGCTGTGGGCGATCTTCGGGCGCGCGAATATGGGAGCAGCGGCGGCGGTGTGACCTCAGTACGCCGAACACGGCGCACGATTCATGTCCGACGCGAAAAGAAGAGATGGAGCATCAGACGATGAGCAGCGGGAGGCATAGACTGGATTGATGATTTTCGACCTTAGCATTTTACGGCCTTGTGATATCCATACAGACAGTGTTGTGCATGAACACAACGCTGTTCTCCCTTCACGATGGGAATCGTGCGTAGGTTAGCGGGGGCCATTGCGGTAGATACCGTTTGTACCATGAGGTGGTGGTTGGGATGTCGGAGTCGGCGTTGGCACGGGTCTATAGAAGGTGCGGAAGCGTGAGTATTTTTTGCGCATGGACAAGACAGTAGGCAGATGTGGAGTTGCATGCACGTCGCTTCCTTGAGCGCGTGTGCCGAAAAGTCGTGTTTGGTGAGACGCACTACGTGTCTGTGAGCAGGCGTCAGCGACCTCGACAAGTACACTTTCCATAGTTCGTCGGCTTGTCGAACGTTGGTTTCTACCCACTGTGCCGAGTAACGTCGCTTTTTCTAGAGTAAATCATCGCTCTCAGGAGTGCAGTGAAGAACCTCACGTCTTCCCAAATTGAAGGAAGCGATTCGCCTAGTCCTGCAACCGGAGTCACCTGATCTATAGCGGGAAGATACGACTTATTGCCGAATACGTTCACGAGCTACGCCGCTGCCGGGAGGACAAGGGAACACGATAGACAATGAAGCAGCTGGGAGCCTCTTCAGCGAGGTCAGTCCGCCCGATTGCGGAGGTGAGGAAGCTTTTGACGTTGAAGGTGACAGGGGAGGGGATGTGCGGGCCGGACTTTCACCGAGACGACTCTTGGTTCGAAAAATTCCAGACCCTGCCGGAGCACTATTGCTGCTCTGCTGCTCACGCACCGCAAGCACATCGCTGCAAACCCTATCCGACATATAGTCACGCCCACTTCGAAGATGGGTGTCGGTCGGCGCATGAAGAAGCAGGGCCCTCCGCCTCCACTGGACGAGTCACTGGTTACAAAGAAGCGCAAAGTACCACTACCTGAAAATGGGGTCGCCAAAAAGCGCAGGACGTCTGGCGAAGAGCTCGGAACAAGGCCAACTAAAGCATTGGCAGGGAAGCCGGCAAACTCAGGACTGAAGCATTCCACGAAAGGATCGTTTGGCAACGGCAAGAAAAGACAGGCAGACAAGAAGAACGGCTCGGTCAAAGAGAATGCCGTCGGCAATGCGCGAGCGCGAACGACTCCGGTCAGCAAAGAAGTGCTAGATGGAGAGGTTTCGGAAGACGAGGACGGCGTAGATGATCCGGACATTATGGAAGACGAACTAGAGGGAGTCGCCGTAGGCGGACTGGACGCCTTAGGCAGCTCAGACGACGAGGATCTGGTCGGGGCTGATGAGTTCTTGGACTCGGATTCAGACGTTGTGGATTCAGATACAGAGATGAGACGGGGCATGTGGTCAGATGAGGATGACGAAGACGCCGAGGAGAAGCTTACGGCCGCCAACATTGTGGGCTTATCTGGGCGGCTAGATGCACAAACAGCACAAGATGACTTGAATGCGCAAGCTGAGCTCGAAGAAGACGCTATGCGAACAAACATCGCAGGCGACCGGCCGAAGATTCTTGCAGATTCCGATGATGACTCGGAAGCCGGAGGCACAAAACTAGCACCAGACCTCCAACTCCTCCGCACCCGCATCACAGATACCATTCGCGTCCTTGATGATTTCGCCAAATTAGCAGAAGAAGGCCGATCCCGCGCCGAGTATACCGCGCAAATTCTCAAAGACATATGTGCCTATTACGGATATTCTCCGTTCCTTGCTGAAAAGCTATATAACCTCTTTCCTCCTCGTGAAGCTTTTGCCTTCTTCGAAGCTAACGAGTCTCTTCGCCCTGTGGTATTACGCACAAACACCCTTCGCACGCACCGACGGCAGCTTGCCCAAGCTCTAATAAACCGCGGTGTTACTCTCGAGCCTGTTGGAAAGTGGTCTAAAGTAGGTCTGCAGGTCTTCGAGTCACAAGTACCGCTGGGCGCGACGCCCGAGTATTTGGCTGGTCACTACATATTGCAGGCTGCATCGTCCTTTCTGCCCGTTATGGTACTTGCGCCACAGGAACACGAGAGAGTGCTCGATATGGCTGCTGCGCCAGGAGGAAAGACAACGCATATCGCTGCATTGATGAAAAATACAGGATGCATCTTCGCCAACGACGCGAACAAGAACCGAGCCAAGGGTTTGATCGGAAACATCCACCGTCTCGGAGCCAAGAACACTATCGTATGCAACTATGACGCCTTAGAGTTCCCGAAAGTCATTGGTGGCTTCGACCGTGTCCTGCTTGATGCCCCGTGTTCCGGCACTGGTGTCATTGCGAAGGATGCCAGTGTCAAGACGAACAAAACCGAGAAGGACTTTATGCGATTACCTCACTTGCAGAAACAACTGTTGCTTGCTGCAATAGACTCGGTCGATCATGCCTCGAAGACGGGTGGATATATTGTGTACTCAACGTGTAGCGTCACTGTTGAGGAGAACGAGCAGGTCGTGCAGTACGCGCTGAACAAGCGCCCGAATGTCAAGCTTGTGAGTACGGGCTTGACATTCGGAAAGGAGGGCTTCACGAGCTACATGGGAAAGACATTTCACCCTAGTTTGAAAGAGACACGGAGATATTACCCTCACGCGTACAACGTGGACGGCTTCTTCGTATCAAAGTTCAAGAAGGTTGGCCCTACAGCTGCGAACGCCACTGGTGCACATGTCGGAGCAGGCGATGGAGTGAAGGCGGATGCTGCAGATGGAAAAGTCGATCATACGCCTGTAACGGATGGTGAAGAGCAGGCAGACGACTTCGGTGGGTTCGACGATGAAGAGGACCAAGTGTACATCGAGCGTGCAAGGAAGACGTCGTTGAGGAGGAAGGGGACGGATCCAAAGTCCCGAAAGTCAAGCGCAAAAACAAACGGAACGACAGACAAGGCCAGGGATGTCCCCAAGGTGACGGAGGAAACGGTAGCCACAAGCAATGGCGATGCAAAAGCCGATGCAACGGAGAAGTCACCTAAGACGGTGCACGCATCGAAGAAGAAGGAGGCAGGGTTGAAGAAATCGGTAGCACGTAGATGAACAGCCCACCAAACATTTGGAGGCTTCCGAATGCCTTGCTTCCACCAACGAACCAGCTTTGTTCGCGAGTGGTCTCTAGTTGAAACGTGGCAAGACAACTTGCTCGCCTTTTCTCGTCACGTGCTGTTGCTGTCTGTCCAGATGTTCGGAAGCCCCCCAAGCATCTCCAGCACCGTGGCCCGCACTTCCCCATCTTCTGGGGTTGATGATGTCTCACGCCACAGTATTATGATGATGATGACCTAAGGAGAGGCTGAGACTCATCGTTCTTGACTACGGTGAACTACCTAGTGTGGTGCCACGTATCGGGCCGATTCGTCGCTTGGTATATCTTGGCCATGACCGCCAGATCAATTTGACCATCACGATGTGCGGTGCAGTTCTTGTCGTCCAAGCCGCTAGAAGGCCTCGAGAAAAGCACTCAGTTGACTTAAATTGACTCAACGGGTGTGACATAGGGCGCGTTAATCATCTGCCTGGTCTCACAAGTGTTGCAGTCGAATGAGACTAGATTCCTCTATACGCACACTTCTTTCTCCCTTCTGAATACCCCGTACGTTCGCCATCGAACGCTGGGTCTGCGGTTGGTAACTCGTTTTCCTACCAAGGAGTATGCGTTGCTATTCCAAACTCCTCTTGCGCCGTCATTTCATGCACCTTCGTTCCAAGGCATAAAGTCTGGTCCCGCAAGCTTGGCGCCGCGATGCCGAGATAGTAGACTCTTTCGATCCAACACCACCCTTCTTCTCATTGGTCGGAGAGACACTCTCCAAGCTCCCAGGTCGTCGTTGATGAGCACATGAACGGATGGAGCTGAAGACTGGATCACGGTCATTTGGGGAGTCCTCTCGTCTGGGTTACTTGCCACTGCAACTCGGCCTTATTATGCGACCGTGACGACCACATTGCACGCACTGCTCCCAGGCGACGCGCACTTGGTCTCGTCTATTCCAACCCTGCCCGTGTGCTTCGACCATTTAACGCGGGCTTCCCCACCTGATACGACGAAGAAGGCCATCTCCCCACCTGCTGTTCACCTCGAGCGGCTCAAAATCGACATCTAGCCTTTGGACCTGTTTCGATACCATCTTCGCCTCTCGCAAGATCACCGAGGGGCTCACTATACCGCGACTATGGGTGTCGCTTTCAAGAAGCCTGCCGACGTGCCGGGCAAGACATGGTAGGCGCAGCAGTCCTGGGAGAGTATTGAATACTGACAGTAGCAGGCCAGCTATTGCGATTGGGTTGTTTGTCGCCTTCGGTGGTATACTTTTCGGGTCAGCAACCTCGTCAGTCTCTTGGAGATGGATCGGCCGCTGAGTAGCGTTACAGATATGACACCGGAACAATTGGAGGGATTCTTGCTATGCCATTCTGGCTCCGACAGGTGAGTCTTACTGGATGTGTCTGGTGTTTGAGAAGAGAACGCCGAGCACCACTGTCAGGCCACATAATCCTAAGAACGCGGGTCGCTAACAGCACTTAGTTTGCAACACCAGGGAACAATGGCGAGATCACTCCGGCCCAGGATTCGTTGATAGTTTCGATTCTCTCCGCCGGAACCTTCTTTGGCGCTTTGTGCGCAGCACCAACCGCGGATCTTCTAGGACGCAGGCTCGGTCTCATGGCTTCAGCTGCCATCGTATTCAATCTTGGAGTCATACTCCAGACCGCGGCCACTGCTCAGCCCATGTTCATTGCCGGCCGGTTCTTCGCAGGCTTTGGCGTTGGTCTGATCTCGGCTATGAGTAGGTCGTGTTCTGGCTGGTATGTGAGAGTGTTGCGCTGACTCTGCAAACAGTCCCGCTATATCAGTCAGAGACTGCACCAAAGTGGATCAGGGGCACCATTGTGGGAAGCTATCAGCTCGCGATTACGATTGGTCTTTTCTTGGCTGCCATTGTTAACAATGCGACGAAAGATCGAAACGATACCGGATCATATCGAATCCCTATCGCAGTGCAGTTCGCTTGGTCCATAATTCTGGTTGGCGGGTGAGTATGCCTTGCGATTCTATCGAACTCATCTGATGCTGTGCAGACTCTTCATTTTGCCCGAGACGCCGCGCTTCTTGATCAAGCAAGGAAAGCCTGACAAGGTCCGTTCACATTGTCCCATGATCTGGCGACGAGGTACTAACACGTTTTACACAGGCTGCTACAGCGCTATCGAGAATCCGCCGCCTTGAACCCGACCATCCAGCTGTCGTTGAAGAGCTTGCTGAAATAACGGCTAACCATGAATACGAGTTGAGTCTCTCGAAAGCCACCTACCTCGACTGCTTCAAGGGCACCGTGGGCAAGCGTTTGGCGACTGGCTGTCTCCTACAAGGGCTGCAGCAACTTACTGGTGTGAACTTGTAAGGATTGCCTTTTTCGATGGTTGACCATGTAACGATACTGACGCAGCGAACAGCATTTTCTACTACGGAACGCAATACTTCACCAATGCCGGCTTCAGCAACCCTTTCATCGTTACCGTTATCACGTGAGTACTTGCGTGTTATGGTTCTGAGATCCGCTTATTGACGCCCTACAGGAACTCCGTCAACGTCGCCAGTACGTTTCCAGGCCTGTACATGGTCGAGAAGCTCGGTCGTAGAAACCTCCTCCTCCTCGGTGCAGTTGGCATGGCAGTCTGCCAATTCATCGTCGCCATCGTCGGCACCGTCGAAGGCACAACTAACCTCGCAGCCCAACGTACCGCCATCGCCTTTGTGTGCATCTACATCTTCTTCTTCGCCTGCAGTTGGGGCCCTGTCGCGTGGGTGGTGACGGGCGAGCTGTTCCCGCTCAAAGTCCGCGCGAAATGCCTCTCCATGACCACGGCGACGAACTGGTTGTTGAACTTCGCCATGTGAGACCTTGCCGTAGTCCCTAGGCCGTTCGGGAGTGTGGAATAGCTGACATGCACACCAGCGCGTACGCCACGCCGTACATGGTGAACGCCGGCCCCGGCTACGCCAACCTGCAGAGCAGAGTCTTCTTCGTCTGGGGTTCCTTCTGCTTCGTGTGCATCGGCTTCGTCTGGCTCATGATCTACGAGACCAAAGGCCTCAGTCTGGAACAGGTCGACGAGCTCTACGGCGTCGTCTCAAAGGTACGTACGAGCAATGCTACCACCACATCCCGAGGCGAGGTTTATACGTGGCGCGATCCCCATTGCTGACGGAGCTGCACGCAGGCCTGGCAGAGCAAGAAGTTCAGACCCCAGGTCAGCTTCCAGGATGCGGCGGACATGGGCACGGCCGGGCGCGGGATGAGCCTCAGTGAGATCGGCCAGATGCAGGAGAGGAAGAGGAGTGTTGCGCACGTCGACAACACGAGATACTGATCTTTGCCGGAGGGTCACTTGTACGAAGACTCGCTCAGTGTGCTTCTAGCTGTCTGGAATTGGGATGTTCAAAAGCACAAATTGCCGTGTATGCAGGCTCGGCTTCTCACTTGCCGAAGGAACGGTGCCAGTGCTGCCTCTGACGCGTTGAATTCGTAGCCTCGCTTCCGCCATACAGCACCCACAGTGAGCGGCGGGCAAGCTCTCCAGTCACGGGGAATAGCGAAGCGCAAATTCGAGTATGACACAGACGAAACACAATCCGTCCCTAACGCCCTCGACGCCTCGAAATGCAGGCAGACCGCTTCGCCGACCATACTTGCAGCACCGCTTACCGATGCACGTCCTTGCCTACGTCCTCGTCATCGGACATCAGGCCCTCGAGCTCGAACTCTTCCGCGTCCCGAATCCGCCTGTCCGCCGCATTTGGGATCCTCGCATGGCCGTTCGCTAGCGCCGCGCCGTTCACATGCGGAGACTCGGGGTCCGGGCGGGGTTTGGTGGGCGTGGTGGGCCAGGCGTGGACGGCGTAGAGGTGGAGGAGCATGTTGACGACTGGGGTTGGATCAGTGGTAGAAGAGAGGGGAAACAAAGAGGCACGGGAACAGGCGGGGGTTGCTGAGTGAAGGGGGGGTGGGGAAGAGGAAGGGTGCATGGAGCGGGCAACTTACACAGGAATAGCAAGAAGGCGGTGCTGTATAGGATCAGGATGTAAGCGACATGTGTGACGCCTGCGTCGGAGAGCAGCTGCATCTGCTCCTCCGTGGCGCCCATGAACAAAAACCCGGACGCATAGAGCAGAAATGGAGGCAGGTATTGGAAGCTATTCGTCGCCTCGCCGTCCTTGTCGTCGACGGTATTCTTGTCCTGGAGCACAAATGAGATCTCGATGATGCGCGCAAGGCCGGCGCCCATGAGCGTGTACCCGAACACGGTGTGCACCATGGTGCTGAGCGGCAGGTTCTGCGGGTGGCTCGACATGGCGTAGCCCGTCAGGAGGATTACGACGCCAGGAATGACGTTCCGTTTGGGGCGGCCGTCGCGTTTCCTGCTGAGCCAGATGCCGACAAGCCCGGCGCACCACCATATGATGCCCATTGCCGTATGCTGCAGGTCGTTGTGCACCCACGGGCCGCCCCAGCGATGCTCGGTGAAGGTGTTGACGCAGCCCCAGGCCGCGATGATCAGGCTGTCGAAGAACTCCTGCGAGCGGCCGGTGCGGCGTAGCCAGAATTGGCCGACAAGCAGCAGCAGCGTCAGGACGATGCCGTAGCCGATGAAGGCGCTGCCCATAATGAAGTGCGCCAGACACTGGCCGAGGTGGTCGCCGCGGCAAAACCCCATGGCCGTTATGCCGCCAAAGAGGAACTGCACCCATGCCCCCACTGGCAGAGCTTTCCCTATGATGCCGTGACAGATGACGACTGGCCTCCTGATCTTGCCATTCATGCCTTTCTCGAGGTGCAGCTTGAGGTATATGCCGAGTGCGACTTGAGTAAGGAGCATGAGCATAAGGACCGGCGCGAAAGTCGCGTGCACGTTACTCGCGAACTGACGGCCCTTGTGCGCGTGGCCAAGGAAGTATCCGACGACGGAGAGAACGGTGCCCAGCGACTGTACGGGGACGTGCCAGCGAGAGCGGACGATGCCAAGCACCATACCGGTAGGGAAGAGGATCCCCCATGCAAAGATTTGTAGAAGTATGTGCGTCCACATGATGCTGTCTAACGGGTCGGGCGATGTCGCTGCTCCTTCTGGTATCTTGTCATCGTGGTGTTCGTGCGCTTCTATCCTTCCAGCTGCCAGTAGCAATAGTATTCCGAGTCCTCCCAAGCCCTTCGTCCTGCTGAGGGCGCCATGCCACCGGGCAGGCATCTTAGGGGCCCTCGTTCGATCAATGCAGTGGTGTTGAAAGGGCCGTAGGCAGCTTGCAAGACAGATTCAGCCGTTCCGCAGGTCGAGAATTTCGGGACAGCCTTTGTGTTCGGCGATGTTGTCTCTTAACAAGGCGCTTGGTGGCGACGTGCGCAGAGACGTCCGCTTCTTCCGCATCTTCACATATGTTCTGCCGATGTTTCGCCGGTCACATGTCATTCTAGTTATTGAATGACCATTCCGTCTCCGTTTGTTCGCAACGCCATTGCTAGAAAGCAGCAAGTCAGCCTCAAAATGGCTTCTCTGGAAGCTACCGGGGATACGGCAGGTTCAGATCGTATAGCTGCATATGCAGCTCCGACTCACACAGCCCCAGCAACAGGAACAGCAACAGCACCAGAACTACCATCAATCCTCAGGACTCACATCAACGCAAACACCTCACCCCCATCTACTCTCCTACCACTCCCGTCCGCGCGCGACAAGAGGCTCCTAACCCTCCAAACCCGCCTGACCACCCTTCGTACCACCCACTCGACCCTAATAGCGCAACGCGACGCCCTAATCTCCTCCATCCCTACCACCCCGACCGCTAACCCCTCAGCCGCAACAACCACCATTACCACCACCAATAACATGGCCGAAACGACCGCGGAAGCGACCACAGCAGCACTCCACACAGCCGCCGCGCTCGTGAAACGCCACATCAAACTGCTGCACGACTACAACGAGATCAAAGACATCGGCATGGGCTTGCTGGGCCTGATCGCCGACCAGCGCGGTGTGCGGATTCGGGAGGTACAGGAGGAGTTTGGATTGGAGGGGGACGATTGATCGAACAGGTTGTTGAGGTCTTTGGGAAGGACATTGCTTGGTCGGTTGCTAAAACTGAGACGATAGCCGATAGGGGAAAGGCCGAACACGGGGGAAGCGTTAAAAAATGCTTGTGTTCGGAAGGGGAGCTGGGCCGCGGCGCTACCGTTGCCCATGGCCTTGCGAATACGGAGAGATGGGGTGGTTGACTTGTCCTGGTATGCTGCATTGTTCCTCTTGAGGTGCCGACTGACCGTAGTGTAGGTTTGCTGCTGCAGCAAGGCGGAAGGGCATCGCTCAGCGGCTGACAAGCGTGAGGGTTCCTCAGCGGACCTCTCAGCACAATGGGACGCGAGAAAGTTTCTCGTTCCAAGTTTGACGGCATTGCTCCCAGTGAGATCATTAGATTAAACAATATACAAGGTGTTTGCGGAAGAGACCGCAAGAATCTGAAGAATTCGGGCCACGCAACGGTAATTAGTAGAGGTGTATACCCAGTGAAAAAGCCCCAGACCCACCGATACCTATAATTGCACTGCCAAACTCCCAGTTCCGTACGCCGGGCAAATGCTGCAAATGCTCCGTCCTCTATTGTCCGCTCCCGTTTCTGATTCACACTTCGTGTCGATCATCTCGATCGAGTAGCTCGTAGTCTTTCGTGCTGGTTCGTCTCCAGAACGGGAATCTTAGTCTTATCGATCCTCCCTTGCTGCTACCAGCAACGAGAAAGCGGTAGTACACCCAGTAGAGGACGAAGAACGCGACACCGGCGGTGAGAAACCCAGTTATTGTTAGCGCGATCCAATGGCGGGCCATCTATGCGTGCTGTTAGTCGGCTGGCCACGCGACGCATAATGCCTGTCGCGCCTGTTCGTGGAGAGGCACGTACCCAGAAGATCAGTTTGACGTCCTTCCCATGCCACGAGTTCCCCAGATTGTGTAGAAAAAAGCCCCACGGCTTGTCCTGGTACTCGTCCGGAAACAGAATGCGCACTCTCCCGTCCCCTTGATTCAAGCCCTCGCGGCTGTAACGGCGCCATATCACAGACAGAAAGAGCGGGCCGGTGGAGCCCATGATGGTAATGTAGGGTAGTATCCAGCTCCTATTGTACTTCTCCAACGAGCGGATCACACGGAGGAAGAACGGATGCTGCGGGACAGAACCCATTGCATCGTTCGAGATACCAGTGGGGATCGTGCGGCGCACCCACGCCGGATAAGAAAGCAGCGGATCAAGCCGACGGTTGCAACCGTTGTCCAGGTCGATGTAGATGCCGCCGTAGGTAGCGAGAGCGAAGTAGCGGATCGCGTCCGCCCGCTGAATCGGATACGGATAGCCGTCGAATGTGTCGAGGAACCACGGATACTCCGCTGCAATGAACTCGCGTGATTTGGCGTCCGTCCAGAACTTGTACTCGTAGTCGCCCTTGTGCAGCTCGATGCAGCTGCGCTGCGCTTCTTGCCACACCGGCGGCACGCTCTCGTTAATGTACGTCTGGTGAATGATCTTAGGAATCAGCTGCGGCCGCGTGTCGGAGCTCTCTGCGTCTGCTGCGGGCAGCTCGCCTCGCGATATCGCGTCTGACATGCCATCGGCGAAGAGTAGCGTGATCAAGATCCAGACGCGATTGGTGAGGAAGGCGATGACGAGGACGTTGATGATTATGAAGATGAGAACGCTCCGGCGCATAATTAGGTAGTGAAGCTTCAGTCTTGGATGTTGTGTTCCCGACGGAGCGGGGATATTGGAGGATTGTCTAGGAAGAGAGGCAATCGTTACGTTGGAAGCATGGAGCAGGCAGGAGCTGTATGAGCAGTAGTCGCAGCGAAACCGTATCGTTAGTAGCCAGAACTCGTCGACGGGACCAAGTGAGTTGAGAAAAGAAGCTCAAGGGGCATGAAAGATTTGCGAGGCATCACTCAGTCAGATCTAGGGAAACTAGTCGTGATATGGAGTGACTTGATTCTTATCACCAGAATCGGATTGAGGCTGCTGCTTACTCGTCGAAGGCGAGAGGACGTCGGAACTTAGTGCATCCGTGCCCCGACTGCATATGAACTCAACCTCACATAACTTTCATACGGAGGTCTTGCTTCGCAAAGCCTCGACCTCGTACGAAAATACGATGTTTGTAGCGCAATTGGACTTGGTACTGGTAAGAGCATCTATGATGCAGTTGTAGAATCCTTTGAGTCTAACTCTTCTGCTCTGTATTTCATCTGGTTCTGTCAAGTTCAGCTAGTAGGGAGAGAAGTCACCTTCTGCTTCCCAAAATCTTTTACTTCTCTCTTCTCTTTTCGATGTCGTCGTAAGAGCCTCAGTCGTCTTAAGAGCGTCAGTTTTGCTCCGGCGTAGAACGGTCCTGTCCTCTCTGACGCCGTAGCAATGTATCGGCAAAGCCGAGCATCCATTTACAGACATACGAGTCGTCTTTATACAGCCATCGGCACGTCATACAACTGAAAAGCATCTTCCCATCTCTGCAACAATAATATGCGTATAAAGTGTAATGATCCATGCAGAAGGCAACATCATGTGACTGAGAGGCCAACAGCAGAAGCAAGAGAAGCTGGCAGCGACCAAAAGAGAAAAGATGATCCCCATCAGCTTTGGTAGCTTCGTGTGAGTACGAGGACGAGAGCAAGACGAACGGAAATGCCAAAAGCCCCAAATCAGATCAGCGTCAAGTGGAATGAGCGAAGAGAAGTAAAAGAAACCGCAGAGGCGGCGATCAGAAGACCAAGGTGGTATCGATCAATATGTCCATCATGCTGTTCAAAACAGCGTTCATCACTCTGACACGGTTCCCACGAACACATGGAAACGTTAACCTTCGTCCAGGGGCTGGAAAAGACTGGGTGGCTGGCCGAGGCCCTGTTCGCAGCGACTGCGCGGGAAGTTTCCACTTGTCGTGAGCGTCTTGTAAGGTGTCGTTGCTGGTTGTGGACTACTCTCGTGGGAAACCCCATATGGTGGTGGTACAGGAGTATGGCAAAACCATTTCGTGTCAGGCTGGCAGTGGCGACGAGTGTCAAGTCGAGAGAAACCATAGATAGCAAGGCCGGGAGGCGAACCACTGGCACGAGTCGACGACACAGCGAACGTTGAAGTAGACCGAATCAGGAGAAACCTCGTGAATTGATACTAGGTGGGCTCAACAGTGACACTATTGTCTTGTCGTCTTCCCCTGTAAAGTTTACATTAGTGTTTGCTTCCTCATCAAGCTTTTGTCTTATCTAAGAGTTTCCCGCCCGTGTCTTCGACCAAGCTTTCCAAGAACCAGAGGCTTTCCGACTTCTTACCACACTTTGAAGCACGGCACACTGGTAAGACGACACACGACCAGTGTAATGTTTTCCGCATAACTGAAGGACCAACTAATTGAGCTGTAGATCCTAAGACTATTTGAGACCACAGCTTCCACCTTGGGACACGCTTCACTCTCTCTTCTTCTTCATCACCAAAACAGGACGCTCAACACTATACCTCACACTCAAACCTCCAGCTCGCCGACCAAGTTTAGCAATCACATAGCAACAGTAACCCTTGCCAAACCTACCTCAACACACCGTGTCGTACTCGTACAAGGTCGCGATGGAGGTCCTCTCAGAGACCGAACGGAACCGTCTCCTCGCTGGTCTCCTCACCAACGTCAGTGCACCTGTAAGTCATTTGAATCAGTCATCTCGTATCCCCAAAAGTCACTCACAAGTCCCAGGTAAACTGGGACATGGCAGCTGAGCAGTTCGGCGCGGCCAGTGCGGGCAGCATGAGACACATGTACAATTCCGCTCTGGAGAAGGTCAAAGACGCCGGCGGACTGACTGGAGTCGCGCCAACTGCCACTCCCAAAGGCGGTCGCAAGCGTAAGAATGTGGACGGTGACAACGATGTCACATCCACCCCTACCAAGTCAGCCCTCAAAAAAGGCAAGCTCATGGAAGAAGCAGTCCAAGGTATTGAAGACATTCTTTGAGTAGCGTGTTCCAAGCTCACTTCTTAAGCAGACACTGCCGAAGACAACACCGAAGCTTCTCTCAAGGGTGAAGCCGTTTGATGCTGGGGTGAGCATCCTATGCTCCAGCACCATCGGATAGCTTAGGTGTGAGATTCACTATGTGGAGTGGGATGGGCCTGGAAACACGGATGGGTTGTCCCCACTGTGGGCTCTCCTCGCTTGTTCTGCCTACTGTACCGAAGCTGGTACGTCTGGTCTCGAAGTATCGCCGATAGCGACTCGACAAGTCCAATGAAAGAACTGCCTCGTACGTTCCTTAGGTTTTGCCGGTCACCTTTGATGCGCTACGCGATGATTCCATGCATATGATGGCGCTCCCCAGCCATAAGTCTCGAGCAGGCTCTGCGTGTGTCAGGACTCTACTACCGGTTGCCCGTGCAGACAGAGCCGAGTCGCTCATCATTCTACCCCGGCCCAGCCCCAGAAGATCGTGCCATACCAGCTTGCTGTACCCAAAGTGTCTACAGATGAGGATTCAACGCTGACAGAGGAGGTTGGCTCACATTTTCGTGCATGATCTCCATTGAAGCTTAGTTGATGACTCGAGTGGTTCAATCGAGGATCTGGGGATGAATGCTAGTGGTCGATGAGTTGCCGATGAGGTCGTCGGTAAAGCGGTCGGTGAAGTCGTCGGTGAAGTCGTCGATGAGGTCGTCGATGATGTCGCCGACCCTCGTTTCGAATATATATTCCGCCTTCATGCTCCTCTTTTTCCAACCACGTGACCTCAACCACCAACCACGCTTCACACAAATTCATTTCAATACAAGGAACAGAAATTTTCGAGTCGGTCCAACACAGTTCATTGGCTTGTTGATTGTAGCGTGCTAACAGAAGTACCATAGCTCAACAAGGATCACCGACAATGTCCGACCAGGAGGAAGTGAGCTCTACGACTCTCACGACCTCTCCAGCGACCTCTTCAGCAACCTTCTCAGCAAGAGAGGTCGAGTTTCTCATGGCCTGCATCAGAAACATGACGAACGACCCAGTTGTAAGTGACGTTCAATGCGATGAATCTCATGCCATGAAAGAAACAGGACTGACCCCTCCCTTCAAAGATCAACTTCGACGGAGTTGCCCTCGAGGTGTCACACAAGGATGCCACCGTTTCACGCGCCATGTACAACAGGATCAAGCGCGAGAAGATCAAGATCACTGCTCCGGCTGGTGGTGTGGACAAGTCGACCCCGAGCAAGAAGACGCCCGCCAAGCCTCGCAAGGCTGCTGCTGCCGCTGGTGGTGAGAACGGCCCTCCCACTACGAAGAAGCGTAGCAGGAAGCCAAATTCCATTGCCCAGGCCGTCGAGGAAGGACGGGTCGGAGTCAAGAATGAGGTGAAGGCTTCGTACGGTGCTGAGGGAGATGATGATGGTACTCTACCTGCCGAGGCACTCAAGGGAGACGAAGACGATCTCAAGCTTGCAGCTTTGCTCAACGACGAACTTGCAGAGTAAGGGAAGTTCGATCCACGTACTTGGGCCCCTTGGTGCGAGCATTACTCCAACGGACTCTTCTCGTCTGCTCAACTTTTACTATGGATATCTTTCCTGGTTGATGGTTGGTGCAGAGCTTGGAGAGCATGAATGGCGACGATGTCTTCAGAGGAGTTTAGATAGGACAGAAATTCCAGACGATAACGACCAATTAGAACTTCCTCGAACCTGGTGACGTGAGCTGTAGATCTAAGTCCGCTAAGCATGCGACTCTCTTAACTCGCAACTATCACGTGTCGATTTTCTAGATAGATCTCAGTCGAGGTAATGTGCACCTGTAGCGACAACCAATTTATTGTTCCGTCTTTCAGTCAACGGATCTCACTTCAGACCCTGCCACTTCCAACATCAACAACAAGGAATCACCAACCTGCAGCTCCCCTGTATCTCTGGTCGAGTGGCTCCAACAACAAATACTTTCGGAACAAGTCTCACAACAGAATCTTCAGGATGCCTCCTACCACCACGGACGACCAAGTCAAGTTTCTCATCAGCTGCATCCGCTACTCCAACAATGGCACCGTAAGTGACTTGCGACAGCCCGTAACCAAAGGCTCTGACTGACACCTCTTCAGATCGACTTTACAGGAGTTGCAACCGAATGCAGCATAGTCAGCAAAGGGGCCGCGTGAGTTACTCAATCCGTCTTCTCTCTCTTGAGGGTCACTTTAAGCGATTAACAACCCTTGGCAGTGCGAAGCGCTACGAGCGTCTCTTGAAAGCCAATGGCATCGACAGGAAGGACATGACATCCAAAGCTACTCCTTCACCCGCGAAGCCTAAGGCCGCTGCCAAGGAGTCTGCTGCATCCAAGAAACGCAAGATCGACTCTGCGAATGATACCAGTGATGAAGACGACGAGAGAAGCGCCAAGAGTGTTTACAAGAAGTGGGAGGAAGAGGCATGCCCAGACAAAGATGAGAAGATCAAGACCGAGGAGGTTGATGAAGGCGTTAGTGCTTGAGTGTGCACGGCAGATCTGGGCAGAGAACTTCATGTACAACGGCAATGCGCTTCACGATCTGATCTCTGCGGATGTGAGAGTGTGGCGTCCAGTTTTCTGCAGGTCTCTGAAGCCATGGATCTCGAAGGCAAGCTGGAGAGCGAGGAGATGTCTAGGTGGAGGACTTACAGTCACTCTTACCGGCTCACGCTTAAGGGGGGTGCTTCTGCGATCACAACAACCATCTGATCCGTGCCTGATCTAAAACTCTCTCATCTGCTCTGCACTGATGTGCATCTATACATGGTCCAATGTTCAACGATAGTACTGTATTCTCGAAGAGTGTCGTTGCGAAGACCAGGGTCGACGGCGTGTGCCGAGTGCCATCTAGCGACAACCTTAATTTTTCCAGAAGATGAAGCTCGAGAACCTTCGAAATCTCTCCATATCCCCGTCTCCATCGACAACATCTGCCCTCTCACGAATTCGTTTGTACCGGAGTCTTGGAGCAAGGCTTTCATTACATTCAAACCCTCCATATCATCATACCTCATATCACGATGCAACGGGCTCTGACCTCGAAAGCGCGGACTTCCGCCCTTTCATCTGGTTCTCGGATACGGCCAACAACCGGCCTGAACCTACAGCAACTCAGATTTGCGCACAAGGTACGCATCAAGACTACGTTCTACAGAATCTTTGGTGGTTGTCGTTGCATGAGCTCACACAAAACTACAGGAGTTGAAGTTCGGCGTTGAGGGCCGAGCAGCACTGCTTGTTGGTGTAGAGACTCTCGCAAGAGCTGTCGCCACGACTCTAGGTCCCAAAGGTCGCAATGTGTTGATCGAGTCTAGCTACGGTTCACCGAAGATTACAAAAGGTACGCGTTTGGCACTTAGAATCGTCCTATACTCTCCTCTGACGAGCACTGCGCAGATGGTGTGACCGTCGCGAAGGCCATAACCCTAAAGGACAAATTCGAGAACCTGGGTGCTCGTCTGATCCAAGACGTGGCATCGAAGACGAACGAAGTCGCCGGTGATGGTACCACTACCGCGACCGTCCTCGCACGCGCCATCTTCTCCGAGACTGTCAAGAACGTCGCCGCTGGATGCAACCCAATGGACCTGAGGAGAGGGACACAAGCTGCTGTAGATGCTGTTGTTGAGTATCTTCGCGCGCACAAAAGAGACATCACCACCAGCGAAGAGATCTCGCAGGTCGCCACCATCTCTGCCAACGGTGATGTACACATTGGAAAGCTTTTGGCGCAAGCGATGGAGAAGGTGGGCAAGGAGGGTGTCATAACGGTGAAGGAGGGCAAGACCATTGAGGACGAGCTCGAGGTTACTGAGGGCATGAAGTTCGATCGCGGCTTCATCTCTCCCTACTTTATTACCGACACCAAGGCTCAGAAGGTGGAGTTCGAGAAGCCTCTTATCCTGCTTTCCGAGAAGAAGATCTCTGCCGTGCAGGACATCGTCCCTGCCCTCGAAGCTTCGCAACAGCTGCGCCGTCCGCTGGTCATTATCGCTGAGGATATCGATGGAGAGGCCCTCGCTGTATGCATCCTGAACAAGCTCCGTGGACAGCTCCAGGTAGCAGCAGTCAAGGCCCCTGGCTTCGGTGACAACCGCAAGTCAATCCTTGGCGACTTGGCTGTTCTCACCAACGGTATTGTCTTCACAGACGAACTCGACATCAAGCTCGAGAAGGCGACACCGGACATGCTCGGATCTACCGGATCAATCACCATCACAAAGGAAGACACCGTCATCCTTAACGGTGAGGGCAACAAGGACGCCGTGACCCAGCGATGTGAGCAGATCCGTGGTGTCATGGCCGATCCAACCACTTCCGACTACGAGAAGGAGAAGCTTCAGGAACGCCTCGCCAAACTTTCAGGAGGTGTTGCCGTCATCAAGGTCGGCGGAGCCTCTGAGGTGGAGGTTAGCGAGAAGAAGGACCGTATGGTCGATGCTCTGAACGCAACCCGTGCTGCTGTCGAAGAGGGCATTCTGCCTGGTGGTGGCACTGGTCTTCTGAAGGCTGC
This sequence comes from Cryomyces minteri, assembly GCA_005059845.1. Lineage (NCBI taxonomy): Eukaryota > Fungi > Ascomycota > Dothideomycetes > Cryomyces > Cryomyces minteri. Next base: position 22,189 of record NAJN01000460.1, read on the forward strand.
CGCCAACGCTTTGGGAAGTATCAAAACAGCCAACTTCGACCAGTCTCTAGGTATGAGTGTTCTCCGCAGCCCCGATACGGCCGGCTAACCGATCTTTAGGTGTTGCAATCGTGAGAGCAGCTATCCAAAAGCCTGCACGAACGATCGTCGAGAACGCTGGTTCCGAGGGAAGCGTCGTTGTTGGCAAGCTCATGGACGAGTTCGGATCGGACTTCAACAAGGGCTTTAACAGCGCCACAGGCGAGTTCGTGGACATGATAGCCGCCGGTATTCTCGACCCCTTCAAGGTCGTCCGCACAGCCCTTACCGACGCCAGCGGCGTTGCCT
>NAJN01000461.1:0-22511 GCA_005059845.1 Cryomyces minteri
CACTCCCGATATCGCTGCATCACGTATGCACACTCTTCGTCGTCAATGTATTTCACCTGGTCACGAGTGTCAGGGCTCACGCCCTCGCGGTCTAGCCAGGCGGCGTAGGAGCGGCCAACACTATTTTCTGGCAGGGTGCGGAGGTAGGTCATCGACATCGTCTGGGAACTGATGCGCGGGCGGTCTCGTAAGATCCGTCGGCCGGTGGGTGAGGAGAGCATAGCATTGCGGAGACGGTAAATGAAGTAGGGCGTTGCGGTTGCCTCGCCAAGGGCCGCTATGAGGTCTAGTTGGTGGAGTCGTCAGATGACAGAGAAGATTTCGGATGCTCTGAGGTTCGACGTACCTCCTCGACGAGGGTTGATCAGAGACATTACTGCTGAACCAACGGCCAATGCGCCGCGCTCAATAGTGGTAAGCGGAACATGACCATCGTAGTTGGGTGGTGGTCTGTTGAATACGGAGAAAGCTCTGTAGCTTGCTGGGAGAGCCAGGATACGAACGCTGCACTGACGTAGAACCTGGGCCTCCGCAAGGGAGCGTTTCACTGCACTAGCCATGAATACTCTGGTGTGTAGAAGATGTCGCGCGGTGTCAATGGAATAGAGTGACGGGACAACAGGCCTGGATCGACACACTTTCCCCATTGGGCAGACATCCAAAGCTTAATTTGGATACCAAAGTTATTCACGGAACTTCTCTCGCGTATGTTAAGGTCTCGACAGTGTAAGAATATTCGAAATCACCCAAGAAAGCTCCTTGGACTGACGGATAGTGCTCAAGGGCCCTGAGAAACAAGACCTAGCTGGAGACCACGAAGGCTGCTTTCCAGTCAACCTCAGATATCTGATTATTGTCAGTCATGGCAAGACTTCCTCTCGACGCGAAGCATATAGACTTCACAAACTGGGCAGTAAAACAAGGCGTCTCAATCAACGGTGTTGAACCCGCAGCCTTCTTCGGCCGAGGGTCAGGTCTTTGCGCGACACAGCGTTTGCAGAAAGATCAAGTCCTCTTAATTATTCCAGCACGAAGCCTTTTCACTGCAAGAGCACACGAAGTTGTCAAGCTCAACTTTTCAAACTGTTGTTCTGAACAGGCTCGTTTAGCTGCTACTCTCGCTCAGGGTACATCTCATTTGAATTGTTGGAGCAGGACTTGGCCTTCCGTATCTGACTTCAGCACTTCGATCCCAATGCGGTGGCCAGGGTATCTCTGCGAACTTCTGCCACCCACAGCCAAAGGTCAGAATACTCAATCATCTGTCGTGCGATTATGTTCGGAGGCTTCGGAATACAGCACTGGCGACCTCTAGGTTAAGCGTAAACCAGAACCGGCTTCTCATGAGACTACGTTACCAACCTGGAGGCCGGCGAAGCAGGCCTGGTCGTTGCCAAAGTTCATGACCTAGACTCCCCAAGCTGGACTTATGAGCTCGTATCGGATAAGCTGACAAGCGTGTCTAGTAGAGCTTCTAGCGACGCAAACGAAGAGATATCAAAAGGATTGGATCTCTGTCCAGCATCTTCTTGAAGATACTTCTCAAGAGGCTTTCAGCTATTACTGGTTGATTGCAAACACTCGCTCGATGCATTGGAACTTTGCCAGTCAGCGCGAACAAGAGAGGAAGCGGAGGCAGAACAGAAAGCAAGAGACTCGTCAGGTCTTGTGCCCTTTCCTGGACTATTGCAATCATGCAAATCAGGGAGTAGGTTCTCTCTTGGCATCTAGTGTTCTATCTCTGGTAAAGGAAGCTGAAGAGCGCAGTGTATAGTAACCTCAGACGCGACGGGCTTCACTTTGACAGCTGATCGTGATTACGGTACGTCCTCAACTTTATGCTTACCATGTCTGAGGTTCAGGAAAACACATCTTGGCATGCCATCTTCCAATCTGTTTCAATCTCTTTGTCATGCGCTTTGGTGGAAGATCACGACCCCCTGGTCTCGCTTGTGTTGTGTCTGGTATGGAAAAGAATACATAGTCGGCCTTCTGTATCTTCGTCGAGTGATACAAGCCTCATCAACACCCTTTTAGACCAGCTGAGGACCGTAGCCAGTCTTACGTAGTTTGAGCCTCACAAGTGTCGTGGATATGGATGGTGCAGGCGGGAGAGCTTCGTTATTGTGTTCGAGTATATACGTAGACTTCGTGGATTCAATGACGCAGACACACAGCCCTCGCGCGTCTACGAACATACACATGTAGCGACGGATGCTAACACCACTCAGAAGCAGGCGAAGAGATACACGTCTGCTATGGCAGACACAGCAACGACACCCTCCTTGTCGAGTGTACGTATCCTACGACAAGCATCTCCCACGGCGGAGCACCCGCCACCCGCTGACACGACATGTAAGACGGATTCATCTTCGACGAGAATGACTGTCAGGAGCTAAAGCTTGACCATCTCATCTGTCCGCGACTCTCAGAGTCCCAACGAGATTTTCTAGAGTCTTCCGGATTTCTTCGGTAATAACACTTAATCCTACACCTCCCAGCTGAACACGACGTCTAGAGAAAGCACCCTCTCCACAGCACCTGGCCCTCGCCATGCTCTATTTGATACCCCTCCGCACCTTTCTTTCAGATCCCCTCCAACAGGCAATCACTGACAACCCTGTCAAGAAACTTCACAATCGACCCCCACGGAACTTGCCATCGCACCTCCGTCGCGCTTCGCGTCCTGCTCCTCCCATCCGCTTCAGCCCAGTACTACATCAACACTGGCGAAGACCTCTCCGACAAGGCAGAGGTGAAGGTGAACGTCCGCCTTATGCAGCTCGTGAGATCCTACTTGGACGAAGCACGGCAGGTGTTGCGGAGCCTGGCGGAGCTAGAACCTAGGGAAAGGTGTGCAGGGAAAGGGAAGGAGCCGGAGGGGATAGTGGAGATGGAGGAGGAGAGAAGGTGGAAGGAGCAGCGCGACGTACTGGTGCGGCGGTGGGAGCAGATCGAGGCTCTCTTAGACCACACGATTGAGAGGATGAAGAGGGATCCAGATGCAAGAGTAAAATCACAAAAACAAGGTGTTCAGTAAAGGGAACTTTTGTACCTCCTTACTCACCGCAGCTCTCCTGTTGAGATCTGGCTGTAAACGTGACCTTCTACCTGGTCCAATGCATGGAGGCGAGGCAAACATGATCTGCATTTGACCCAGATTGAGCAGCCCCATACATGAGTATTATATGACATGACACCAAGAAAGCTACACAGAGCACCATACCCACAATACTACTCCCCTGCAATGCGAGAAAATCACACGTTCAACTTGCCATCTCTGCGCAGCAATCTCCCAACAGTACGCAAAAGGCAGCCTCGAAACCCTGAGGAGGCTCTCGAAGCGCGGCTCTGCGGGCTACGACACGGCGTCCATGATGTTCTAACGGTCGATGTGGAGTATGAGGTGGTCGGCACCGTTGGAAGCTTAAGGCTTGATTGGACTTTGCCGGAGCCCAAACACCCGTGTTGGAGGACTCAGTGCTATGGAGGTAATATAGAACGCTTGGTGTGAAGCCTTCACGGGTGAGGCAGGTGCCGAAGTAAAACAGGAAGTGGTGGGACGAAGGAATGAGCATCGGTGATGATAACAGATTTTCGAGTGAAACATGGGATAGTTTGCACACGTCTCGATCGAAAGAGAGATGGGGATGAAGACGTGATTCGGACGGATAGCTCATACTAGATAAACATCTCAGCTGTGCATTTCTACAGTGCGGAGAGCCCAAACACCATACGTCGTACTCCGACTCAAACCCCGGACGCATGGTGAATCTTGAACCTACCAGAACCCCACCCAGCGCGCAACCCAAGAAGCAATAGCGCAAGTATCGAAAACCCCCCGGGTGTCTATATGGGAGTTTTCTCCAGTCCGACCCGCTTCGCTGTTTGCTGGCACGTCGATTCGCTTCTGCACCTCGTGGTCTCGATTGCTGTTTGTCATCAATTGTCCTAAATCTGCTTCCCGCTGAGCCAAGGCGCCGTGAGGATAGTAGAACGATTTTAGGGGGCGGTATATATCTCAACGTAAGGGTATGGGAGGTGGTGTATTCGAGTCGCGACAGCGGTGGCTCTTTTTGCCTTTCTTGTACGCTGTGCTCCGTCGATACTTTCTCCACACGCGCGCTTCTTCTTCAATTGTTCTTCGATGATCGTGTCACTCCTTCTGACTTTACATTGACATAGGAAACTGAGAAGAAAAAGAATGTACGCTTGTCATATCCAGAACTCAACAAATAGAACACGAACACCTTCCAAAGTGTTGAGGCAAGGCGAAATCAGCTTCCTGTTCGACAATTAAGGCGCAAGCATTCATGATGGCATGTCGATAGCAAACGATAAACAGCGGCATGCTGAGGCTTGTGACTGAATTATAACAGCATCTTGCATTCACCACTGCTCCACACGAAGCAAATCACTCGCTCCAGGGAGCAGCTAGGGGTAGTAAAGTGTCGCATGAAATGTTATGGAATGTAGGGGTTTATGGTCTTCGAATGTCTATCTTATGTGCAATCGTTCCGGACCAGAGCCCCTCCCACTCACAACCTTTCATGCCGGACAGTCCGTACCATCAAGCAATCTTTGCACCCTCCATTGGAAGAACTAGTTGTGCTTGTCCTTCGGCTGGACAGTCTTTGAGGCGGGGTTGCGTGGGTCATTCCTGTGCTCCTCGCCTGGTGCGGAATTGTCAGTACGTTGTCTCTTCGCACCGAGTGGACCAAGCTGAGCTTCAGGTGCTCGCCATATCCATGAGGCGTGATGGATGGAAGTTGCGGAAGACTAACTGTTTGCAAGGGCGTTCGCGAACGAGTTAATGCCGTAGAGGATGACAACGCCTGTAGTGCGCCCAGAATCAGTGGCATGTCCATGCCGAGCCCGAGACATTTCCCAATCTTGCCGCCATGCACTCGGAATATATCTCAGGTATCGAACACGAGCGAAGGGACCACAGATTGCCTACCAGCAACGTAGAAGGGAGCCATTGGCTGGGCTATACGTTCGTCAGTCATGCGCCTCTGGCATCGTCAATTGCGCTCCAAGCCCGACATACCGATAGGCGCCGGGAACTTCTTTCCGAGCAGACTCATGTTGATGGTTGTGCGAGAGGTTCTTGTGGGTGAGTGGGTGGGTTCGCGGTGGGTGTCTTGAGCTTCAGAGCTTCGGGTTCCATGAAGTCGGAGGAGAGGCTCAAGTTGCGATTCTCGCTTCCTGTCCGGATTTAGCTTGGATGGGGTTCGTGCCCTCTGTTTACAAATGGATCTCCGTGTAACGTCAACACCGCGTCCTCATACTCTGCTGTTCAGGTCCAGACGTGTTGAGCAGATTTTGACATGGCCATTGCACTTGAGGGATGCGTCTCCTCTCTCCGCTCGAGCATGCAGCTGCTCGATTCATCAATTGCCATCCTCGACTCCGGAGTCAATGATTTCGCACGGCTTTCCAAAGTATTGCAGACGACAAGAGTACAGCTACCGCAAATCTACCAATGACACTCTCGCTGATTCAAACTCTCGCAGCACTTCGAACTCGTCTCCGAACAAGACCTGCAAGCCGCCCAATCTTCGCTCCTCGCCGAAATTCGCCCAGAAGTCGACTCTCTCCTGTCCCGTGTCGCCAACTACCTCGACAAGCTAGAACGTCGCGAGCAGTCCCTGATCGCCAAATGCGAGTTGCAGGAGGGCCGACTGTCTCAAGGTGGCAGTACCTCCGGCATGGGCAACACGACCAGCAGGACGACGACGTCCGGCAGCAATGCGCTTGAGGAACTGAAGACGAAGCAGCTCAGGCAGAAGAAGGAGAGGCTAAGTTATGCGGTCGGCAGGTTGGAGATGCAGGCGTCACAGAGGGAGCGGCAGTTGAGAAAAAGCATGGCGGCGCAATGAGTTACCACTTGCGCTGTGAGAAGGCGTTGCTGGAGTTTTGGATGATACCCTAGGAGCGGGATAAAACGGAACGTGGGTCAAGACACCTCACTCATACAGTAGGGAGTACCATTGACCTTAGCGCATTATGCGAGAGAGAGGGAAGTTTGTTATGTTTCTGTCCCGTTCCTGAGCGCGCCGTTTTTACATTTCACGTGACTTCCACCGAACGTCCTGCCTACCGGCCCCCTTCACGACTGTCACTCTTCCATCCTCAATGTCAGAATGAAAGAGCGCCCACCTCTAGATTCAACGAAGTAAAAACCCTCGTCGCTGCTCATCTCGCCGATTCAATCACCTCTACAGCATTCTCTTCCTCCGCCACCAGCAAGTTCCTGTCACTCCTGATTGACTAGGTCCCAGGACTTTTCGTAAGGGTCTTGCGACCCAGAACTTCCCGGAAGGATCCAATCTGACTTCAAACCCCAAATCTCCAGTATCCCCTCCCTAGCCGACGATGCCCAGCACCACCATCCCTTTCATCCCTCGCCCAACGGACTACTGGCCCCCTTTCGCCCTCCACCTGCCCCTGCCCTCCCCCTTACCACCCAACTCACCCGATCCACCCACCCAATCCTTCCGCTTCCTCGACCTCCCGCCCGAGCTGCGACGCATGGTCTACGCCTACCTCCTACCCTGCTACGCAGAGCACGAAAGACCTACTCTAGGGCCGGCTTCGGAACTGAGACAGCAGTTGAACATCACGCAGGTCAATCAGGCTATGAGGGAGGAGACGCTGAAGGCATTCTATGCGTCGCCGGTGTGTTTGATGGGCGTTAAGCTGGGGCGCTGGTACCGCAATAGCGCTGTTTAGGTGCAACAGCCAAGCCGAGATGAACGTCTGTTCTTCGTGGAGGGGCTTTGTGTCACCGAAACCCTGAAAGAAGCGGGAACCACGGTGCGACTGTTCGAACCTCGGATGTCATTAACCGCCGGAGTAGATCAAGGCTTCTTACAGTTCCGTACGAGTTGGGAACTTTCCGGCGATCTGACGGTCTACCAAATGCGGACCCGGCTGATGAACCCCTTCTTATTTCTCTGTAGATGGGGTTTGTCCGTAGATGAGGTTTGTGTTGCGACTTCACTCCAGGAACGAGGCTCATGAAGACCATCGTTCGAGATTCAGTCACACTTTGCCAGTTACGCGATCAGGAAAAGGGGTCAGGAGGTCTCAAGGTGGTCAGGAGGGCTTCGCCGATTCTAAACTTTTTGTCGAACACGCGCCTAATCGATGAAAGTCGTATTAACCAGATACCAAGAATACAGCACTGCACGAGAGAACTATATGATCAAGGGAGGACACACATCTAAACGTCGCTGCTCCAATGCTGTACTGTCAAAGTATGAAACATGCCTGCGTAATGGAGAACAAGTACCCAACGGGCGAAAATCCAGTCCAATTGAAGCACTCAGTAATCCCAGAAGTCCTACTTCATATGAACAAGCGAAGACGCCGCCGCTGCTATTATGCCACAGCGAGACGATAGGCTTGACCTGAAACTGCTTGCGCCTCGGCGAGATCCTGGTACTCCGATTCCGATCCACTCGCTTAACGCCTGCCTGAAGCCAGCCCCGCAAACACAATCACATCAGTCCTTCCCCAGCAAGATCTTCTCATTCTCCGGCGGTCTGTTCGCCTTCTCTCTTTCCCCCGGCTCTGCCTCCTCAATCTCCTTCCACCGCGCCCCAAAGCTTTTCTCGTCCGCCACCTCCTTCCTTCCCGTCTCCTCACCGGCATCGTTTGTCGCCCAGATGCCCGAGATTTGGAGGTCAAATGGCCCCGGCACGCGATCGATAAGCCCGATGCCCACGGTCCGCACCTTCTCCCGCAGCATCTCCCGCTGCGGCTCAACCACCATGCCGTAGTTCGTCCGTTCGAACTCGCGGAATTTGAGCAATACAGTCTCCCACTCGCCCGGCGTACGGCTGTACAGCCGGTGCTGGTGGATGTCAGTCGGCACGATGGACTCGGTCTGCAGGTTCACGAAATACGCCCGCCCGTCCGATTTGACACGCAGCGCCAAGTACTTGTACGGGTCTATATCCCACAAGCTCTTGCCGAATAGTGTTGGGGGCCGGTCTTTAGTGCGCCAGGCTGCGTAGCCCGTCCGTTGAATTTCGGGCCGGTTGGGCGGCAGGTCCAGCGAGATGTTGCCGTGGAAGCGCACATGGGCAGGCTCGGAAGAGGATGGTGGAATGTAGTCGAGAGAAGCGTGGGAGAAGCCGCCAACGTCGGCGTCGGACATGGTTTTACAGGCTTCGAGCGAGGAGGCGTCGTCAAAGTGGATGAGGGGGAAGGGTGTGGTACGCTTGCGGATGCCTTCGAGCTTGATGGCTATGCAGAGACGACGTATGTCAGAGACCGATCGGGAGAGATGTGGGTTTCTCGCATTGGACTACACGAAAGCGCTGCGATGGTAGAGCCAGCGGTATGGAAGCGTACCTATGTTTGACTGCCGCTTGAACTCGTCCAGACTCCGCTTCCAGAAGCCTGGAGCTAGTAGTCGAGGCGTGCAGTGCATCTTGTGGAAGGGTGGTAGTTGTACCAAAGCCAGACGTGGCTGCAAGGAGTGTCTAATGTTACCGAATGTCTGATGTCGAAGACGCCTCCGGTATCTGCAGGTGCATGAAACAAGCTGCCTCACTATGGCCTGAGGCGGAGGCGGAAGAGCTGCATCGATCTCCGTTTATAGGCTCAACGTTGTTCCGAAGATATTTTCCTGGAATGCTGAGACGCCTTCGTCATGCACTTCTGTACTTGTGCATCTCGTCTATATCTACATTGAGCTTCATTCAAACATCGCAATTGCCTGTAGTCGTAGCCGCCTCACCATCTATTTCAGCAGAGGCCTCCGCTGAATCAAGCCGCCAACCTCTCAACAGCCTGCATGACCGTAGCTCAAGAACCCCGGCAGCTTCCCCGACCATCAACACTTCAAAGCCCGCTCTCTCAGTCTCGAGAGACAGGAGACGCATTGCCGGAGAAGCGAGCGGATGGAACAACGGTGACGTCAAAGTCCGCACCTGTGGCTAAGTCATGGGCGCATTTTGTCGCTGGAGGGTTCGTAGTCCCAGTTCATCTGAACAACACCATCCCGCCGCGGCTTCCCCATTATACATCAACGTCCGAGTTCTGTGCTGATTGCAGTGCGAAATTTCAGCCTTGGCGGCATGACATCGACATTCTTAACATCTCCTCTTGACGTCCTCAAAACCCGCCTCCAATCAACCTTCTACCAAGACTACCTCGCAGCGTCTCGCGCCGCGCGTGGCATACCACCACCCGACACTCTCCCCTTCGCTCGCGCTGCTCTCCTCCACATCCGCGAGACATTTCAAATCCTCGTTGCCGTGCCCCGAGCAGAAGGCTGGCAGGCGCTCTTCAAAGGTCTTGGGCCCAATCTCGTTGGCGTGGTCCCCGCGCGCGCCATCAACTTCTACGCCTACGGCAACGGCAAACGCCTTTACGCGCAGTTTCTGAATAACGGGCGCGAGACCGCTGGCATCCACCTCCTCTCCGCCGCAACTGCAGGCATCATAACCGGCACGGCGACGAACCCGATCTGGCTCGTCAAGACGCGGCTGCAGCTCGACAAGAGCCGCAGCGAGGGCCCCGGGGGACAAGGCCGACAGTACCGCAATGCGCTGGACTGCGTGCGGCAGACACTGCGCACCGAGGGGGTCCGCGGTCTGTACCGCGGCCTCAGCGCCAGCTACCTCGGCGTGACGGAGAGCACGCTGCAGTGGGTGCTGTACGAGCAGATGAAGCTCTACCTCGCAACGCGGGAGCAGCGCCTCCTGTCCAGCGGCCGGGATCCGACAACCTGGGACCAGACAGTGGCATGGACAGGCAAGCTGGGCGCGGCCGGGTCGGCCAAATTCGTCGCAGCCATCGTTACGTACCCACACGAAGTCGTGCGTACGAGGTTGCGGCAGGCCCCGAGCACCATTGACCCGGCAACCGGCCGCCCGACGCTGAAGTACACGGGCCTGTTGCAGTGCTTCAAGCTGATCTGGAAGGAGGAGGGTCTGGCGAGCATGTATGGCGGCCTGACGCCGCATATGCTGCGCGTGGTGCCGAGCGCTGCGATCATGTTTGGCATGTACGAGGGGGTGCTGAAGCTGTTGGGGGAGTCGAGTGGGGTGTAATTCATGAAAATGGAGTCATTTAGTTGGGATTGATGCGTGGCGAGGGTGGGAGGAAGAAAGGAAGAAAGGAAGACAGAAAGGAAAGAGGGAGCGAGTGAGAGTGCCGGAATCTCTGCTCTGTACCACAACCAGAGCGCTGCTGCGTCTTCTGTTTGTGAAAGACGGACGTGTATTACTACTCGGAGTTTGCGGCGGGTTCTATAGACTGGCTCCTGAGGAGCTCGGCCTAGAATACAGCTACTGTACAACACACACGACCTTAAACACAGCAACCCATGGCGATTTCATCCGCGGCTCGAGAACGTACATCTCGTCCTACGTGATGTCGTCAACACTGATCGCCCAGGGCACATGGCGTACCGGTAGACATCCAGCAAATCCTCCATTGCTACCAGCTGGGTTCGCCAAACACGCATCTCGGCGACGGTGTTGGTCCCTGCTGACGGGGCCAACTCGTCACGGTACCTTGTCCCAACGGCTTCGACCCGACGTCCACAAGGGGGCAGACTGTCCCAGCCTCTCGCTGTTCTTCGGACGCGAGGGGTCTGGGGTTTGAGTCTGGTAAGAGGAAGGAAAGGACGAGTATGACGGCTTTTTGGCTCTGGATTCTCTTCGCGATACGTGTGTAGGGGGTTGGATTCTCATTTGCAGGGCAGGTGCTAGATAACGTTGTACGTCGTTCCCTGTCACAACAGGGCTAGATGCTAGACCTCTTGTCGTCGGAGCCCATCAAGCACAGCAATAGCACCCACAGCGGACCTTCATCGCCCAGCATGAACGGGAGACATCCACATTGAGCCAGCAAGTGGCGGTGTGCGGCATTGTGAAGTTCTGCGTTATACAGGAATACAAGATGTAGAAGAGAAGAAGGCGAGGCAATGAAGGATCTTCTGGTACTGTGTTAACGTCTCAAGGTGCATGCTTTCCGTCCGAGAATCCCCTTCTCCATCCCGACCGGCCCTTGCCCAGACGCCAGAAAAGCTCTCATGTGAAAGAACCCGACGCAGATCAATGTCGCTGGACGCAAGTCGGATACGGTTTAGTCGGTGACCGGGATTGCGATTTGCTGCCTTGGGTTCGTCGCTTACTCTGGTCTCGGCCTCTTCGCACCGTGTGGGTTACCGCCCATCCCACCGGGCGAGCTCTGACCGAAGAACGCAGGGTTGAACTGCTGTTGCGGACTGCCCGCGAAGCCGCCCGGCCCTGTACGTACCACACGAGCGTCAGCAAGCTGTTTATCGCTTCAATAATCCCAAGGTCGAAAACAACATCCTGGACCTGGGGTAGGGTTGGGGCCTTTTCCTGTCTTACTCGGCAAGGATACGGAAACGTCGAGCCTACCAGCCATTCCGCCAACTCCCATGCCCATGTTCATGCCCATATTGCCTGGCATGCCCATTCCCATGTTCATCGCGCTCATGGGCATGCCGCCCATCGCCATCCCGTTCATCATGCCGCCGCGTCCGCGCATGGCCATGCCACCACCTCGCATGCCGTTCATGCCGCCCATCATGCCGGCGCGATTGAAGTTGTTGAAACCCTGCATGCCCATGGGACTGCCTCCGAAGCCAGCTGCCATCGGACTGCCGTAGCCACCAGTGGGCATGCCGCCCATGGGGGAGCCGGAGAAATTGCCGCGGTTGTTGTTGAAGTTGCCACTCATATTGCCCATGCCGCCAATGTTGCCGCGGTTATTGAAGCCACCACGGCCGCCGCGAAAGCCGCCGCCGCTATTGAAGTTGTTCTGTGCCATGCCGTTGACGTAGGCGCTGGGATTGGGCCGATTGTCTTTGAAGCCGCCTTCCTTGTTGCGGTTCGGGGCATCTTTGGGAAGGGTGCGGTAGGGGTTGTTGTGCGGAGTGTGGTAGAAGACTGTGTGTTTCTTGATGTACTGTTGGCCGGAGCCAAAGGACTCGATCTTGCGCTTCAGAGCCGTGGCAGCTTGCGGTGATCTGAGCTCAACATAGGCTTCTCTATTGGATCAAGAAGGTCAGCTGCATTATTCTTGCGCCTACCGACAGAGCGTATCACATAGGCGCACTCACCCTTTACTCTTGCCGTTGACCTTATGCTCGTTGAACGTGACATCCTTCAGTTCATCCTCGCAACTACACTGATTAGCCCAACCGCGGATGTCATCCTCGGTCGTCCACCAGTGCAGTTCGCAGATCTTCAACGCAGACGTGGCACCTGGATCTATCTCTCTTTCATCCTCACCTTCCTTCCGCTTAACGCCTTGCTGGATTGGCGCTTGCTTTGGGACTTGGAGCTGGTCTTGTGCGGAACCACCAGTGCTGGCGATCTGTTGCGCCTGTGGTGTGGGTTGGGTAAAATTGCCATCACTCATATCGTTGGAATCGCGGTTGATGCTGCGTTCTTCTCGCTTGAGGGCATCGGGGCCTTCGTTGGAGGGGTCATAGTCCTCGGCGTTCTGTACTGGGGTATCCTCCTCCTTGACGGCTTCTGTAGTGACGGTTTCCTCCTGGTACTCAGGGCCCTCATCGCCGTAGATGTCGATGTCGAAATTATCCTCGTCAGCCATTGTGAATGAGCAACGTCAAAGGTATCTCGACCTGCTAGAATGTCTTTTCTTGATTGCTTGATAGATACTGTTTGGTTCGGGACCTCAATTTGAAGTACAAGTCTGTGTAAGAGCGACATGATGAATCAGCGAACTGGAAGAGACAGCGTGCAAAGGGAGCGCGAGTTGCTGTCAGGCAATGACAAGTATCGCATCCATGCTCAAAATGCGGCAGAGTTACTCCAAATGGTGTGGCTGCGAAGCAATGGACCCGGTACATGATAAGGGAAGAAAACAACGGTGATACGTACAGTTCCCCCAAGCCCGTAGCAAGAACGATTCTCAAGTATGCGCTCAAGCCTTCAAACGAATCTCTGATGCCTCAGCGGCAGACTGGGAAACAAGTTGCAAAGTGTCTGAAAGTACAAACTCTGCGCTCGACAGCTTTGTGTAGGGTTCAAGGTGCCCAAACAGGTACAGGTGAACTAGGTTGTTCCACGCGGGATGTGTGGCCAGTGAAGGTACAAACCAGGTATGCCTGGAAGCTCAAGAAGCCAGATAGGAGAGAAGAAGAGCACTCCAAAGTCGATGAGATATGTGAAGTCGGTCTCAGCGCTGCTTGCTTGCTTGCGTGTTTCCCCTCCGCGAGTTCACTTCAGCAAAGTGCCTCGTTGATCCCTATGTGATGTCTCCTGTAGTACGATTAGCAGGCGGGGGTTAACCAGCGCGTCAGAGTGAGCGGCCGACAGGTGTGTAGATGACTAGCGGACTTCCAGAGAAGATGTGTGGTACAACGAGGCAAAGTGCGATGGAAGGTGTGAGTGCAAGGCTCAGGGTGAACTTCGTGTTGGAGCCGAGGTGTAGATGCGGCTCTGCGCGCATGTTTGCACTGTTTGCGCACTTGGCCTTCGCGAACAGAATATGTGGCCGGAACCCTGACTTCGAACCCTCAGCTGTACGAGTTAACCACCTTGTCTTCCCACTTGCAGCCGCTCAGCTACAACCCCACCGAGTCCTCGTCGCGACATCTTCAAAGCCTCCGCACTCCCTCACCGATCTCCCAACCTGAACAGCCACCACGCATCTGCCGCGATGTCTGATCAAATACGAGAGATGATGGACGTCCCGAGAGACTTCCTCAAAGGTGCGATAATCCTCATGGGATTTCGAACGACCTAAGCCGCTGTTGCAATCGCTGACACGCGTCCCCTCCAGACGGCACGCAGTTCCTCAACCGCTGCACCAAGCCCGACAAGCGCGAATTTATCAAGATATCGCAAGCTGTACGTTCCCCTCCCTCTCACTGCGCACTCGCCGCTTTGCAACTCGCTTTATCGAGACCTTCTTAACTCCATTGCCTCGCATCTTCGATCGCTAACAAGGCTGCGATGGTATAAGGTCGGCGTCGGTTTCATCGTAATGGGCACAATCGGCTACTTCGTCAAGCTGATACATATACCCGTCAACAACATCCTAGTGGGCGGCGCATGAGAACAACTTGACAGCTGTAGAGGACGTGGTGTGGACGTGGAAAGCTGAGGGCCCCAAGTTAGTGAGCGGGAAAGATACCGTTCAAGAGGTTCGGATGACGTCTGTTCGTTTGTACCATACTTGTCGACCGTGGGAAAGCGGAGTTCTGAGGATGAAGATTGTTATGAGCGTTCAGAAATCACTTCATTGCAAGCCTGCGCAGGTGTCCGAGAACATGTCCGGCTTCGCCAGTCTCAGAGGCATATTGTCACACGAGCTCGTTCTGTTTAGACTGTCGCACGCTACTCACCCTGTATACAGCACCCTAGCCCCCACAATTCCTATATTACATCTCCACATGCGCCAGCCCACCCCCCCGTCCTTAACTCACGCCATCCCATCCCAGATCTCCAGGTATGCAATCTCTACCTAAACAGGCTCTTCCAGCATCACGCTTCTTAGTCGTCTCCCAGCACAGCCGCCAAGCCGCCCATACCCCTGCGCGCCCTCGTGCGCGGATACTGAGGCCTCGGCGGCGCCTCGTACAGCAGCGGGTCATGGCGCAGCTGGCTGTCGACTCTGGTGGCCATGGCGGGGGTGGCTTCGTCGTCTTCCATGCCGTCATTCCACACGTGTGTCGTACAGGTGCCGTTTTCGTGGTTGTAGCCGTTCCAGGATGTTGCTGGTTCGTGCGGTGGTTAGTTGAGAAGTTTTCACGGCAACAATGTAGGGTTGGGAGGGAGAGTGAAAGAGTGAGATGGGTAAAGGAATGGAGGAAGAATCTGAACTTACCGGCGATGACGGGCGCGTTGGGATGCCAGCTGCAGTCTCGCACAATCGTCTCCCATCTTCCGCCACCGCGTCCGAGCGTGTCATAATCGTCTAGGTAGAGCCCTTCTCTAGGTCGCGTGTTCCGCGTCGCTTTTAAAACATCGATCTTGCCGGCGAGTGTAGCGTCCATGTTGTAGATGTATACGGATCCATCATGACTGCCAGTGTACACGTATCTGGAATCCGTGCTTCCAGGTGGCGAGAAATGACATCTGATGAGCGTCTTGAGGACCTTGTGTCCTCTGAATGTTACTAGTGAGGTGTCATGAGGGTGTGGTTGCCAGTCGTCATCGTCGTACGCGGAAAAGCGGTAGTCGAAGCCTGTGGTGTACTGGTCCACTCGTATTCTATCGACCTTGTCCATGCTCATCATCTTCCGCAAATCCCATAACTTCATGTTCTGGTCTTTCGAATTACTGAGTGCATATCTACCATCACCTTTGCTGTCAATATAGGTAATGCCTTCGGTGTGTCCAAGAAAACAGCTGGCGGCGCGGCCGTCGCCCATTGACCGGCGATCCCATACTTTGAGGGTTGTGTCGTCCGAACCAGAGTAGAGGATGTGCGGTGAGGAGCTATCGCCGTAACAGACTGCGTTGACATCGTCGTCGTGACCTTGGATTCGAAGGATGGATTTGCGGGTTTCAAGATCGTAGACAAATACTGAGCGGTCTGATGTTCCGGCTACAATTTCCCTACCGTCGCCAGAAAAACGGATCGACCATATCTGTGGTATCCGTGAGCATTGAAGACACTTTCGCAAGTGGTCAGTGTTGTATGCTTACCCCAAATGGCGGGAAGCCGCGTCTATTTCCCCTCCGTCCCTCACTAGCAAGATCGGAGAAGTCAAGAAGGTATGGCTCGGTATTTTCTCCAGGATCCGTCGGCGACAGACAGACAACACTTCTAATCGAACTGTAGGCCAGAAACTTGTTGTCTGGACTCAACGAAGCATCTGTAATCGTCCACTGACCGTACGGATAGATGACCGTTTTGTAGTACTTCCACGCGTATGGATTCGATGTGTCGTACATGTGAACCTTGAAGTCCTGCGCACACGAGAAGAAAAAGTTGCCGTCCTTGGAGAATTGACCTGAATAGCATCGCGCGTCGTAGTTTATTATGGTATCGGCAGTCGATGAAGGAATCATGCCCTACACATCCAGTCAGGCTGTGGTCTTTTCCGAATTGGCACCAAGAGCCCACCTGGGAGATCAGCCTGTTGAAGCTCTTTTGCCGCCCAGGATTGCCAATACCCAGCTCTCTCCGCATCAATCTATGCGCCAGCTTCTTCTTTCTTATGTAAGTGCCCTCTTGCCTATCGTTTGCGCCGAAGGTACCGGACTCCATGAGCTCTCTTCCCACATCGCTGGGCACCTTCGGGAAAGGCTTGCGTCCTCGCGCCCTTGTTCGTCTTGGAGCAACCGGTCCGTATCCTCCAGAGTCTAGCTCATCATCCTCTTCATCATCTGCAGCCCCTCTACGTCGGAGGCTATTGTGGTTGGCATATAAACGGCGAAGACCGTGGTGTCCGAGGAGCTGTAGGATCTGTTCGCGCGTGACTGTATCAGAGAAGCATCAGCATGGACGATCCAGATCCAACCTACGCGATGCATTGTACCATATATCGGCTGACCGTTTCCCGGCTGGCCTTGGGTCGCTTCTGTCTCTGTCTGCTCGCCTTCATCGTCGTCTCCAGTGCCTCCGGTGCCTTCCGTGTCTTCTTCTTCCTCCTCTCCGGATATGCTGAACGATATCTCGACTCCGCTTAGATTCTCTTCGGCGTCTTCGATCCTCAATTCCATTAGCACCCACACGTGTCACTCTCGCAATGGCTCATGAGGCAGAGCGCATTTACCATGGAAGTCTATCTCGTCGGACTCAGATTCCACTATCGAACTCTCATTGTGCTCGCTGGCAGGCTCGAAATCCATGTCGTCATCATCCTCGTCTTCCCAGTCTCCCTCCGGCGAATAGACAGCTACTCTGTGTCTGGGAGACCGCCGAGCTTGGTGGTCCTGTCCCTGGGGGGGTGGAGAAGAACTCATCTCTGCGGTGCTCGTCGTATTAGCGGAGTGAAACGAAGACGGCGAAGCTCGACCGAACAGTTTCAAGGCTCACCTCCCCTCCTTCGACGTTCCGCAGTCCGTCCGCCATCCGCCATCTTGAACTTAATCTTATCGCCTCGGCTACACGATTGGCGCCCTAGCGCCGGACTTTAGCGAGATCATCGCCGTGCACCAGGAACGGCTTTCAATCGCTCACTTCGGCAAAAGCGATTGAGGCAAAGTCGTTGCTCAGAACAGGAACAGAATGCTGCATGTTACGCCGGCTCAGCATCAGTATGTCGCTGGAGCCTCAATGCTGGAGGAGAATTGAACTGATGACAAGCTACTACGGGATTGATAAGTGGCTACCAGTTTAGGTACACTGATGTTACTGCAGGTGTCTCCCAACATATGGGAACGAAGCGAAAGAACTCTCGCGTTCTACATCGCCATCTGGGATTGGTAGACCATCGTGTACTTTAGCCCTTCTCCGTCTACCTCATGCTCTCTCATGCTTTCCACCCTCTGCTCTGACATCTCTATACACAAGACTGCGCCCACCACGACGTGCAATCGTGACAACACGCCCATCCACTGTCGCGTCATCACGATGTCTGCCCAACCGCCAACACCCCATGAGTCGCAACGTCGATGTCCTGGTCCACCGTGCCACCACTGACGCCGACCGCGCCGACGAAGTAGCCGTTTACAAAGATGGGAATGCCGCCGCCGAAGACGACGAGGACGTTGTTGGTCTCCTCAATGCCTTATTTGGATCGTCAGCCGATGCTTCTCTCGACGCCGTGTCATCGTACACCAAACTCGCTGTCAGTGTGCGGTGTGTGCAAGGAAACCTCATTGATGTCTGCGGTTGTGCCTCCACGCTCGCACGTATGATAGCCAACGGAGAGCAAGATACAAAAGCAACGCAGGAGGGTGACCAGGAGACGTGAGATGGAGGGCTTACCATAGAGTGAGCCACCTGGCTGCGAGTTGTTGTACAGTCCCGCACTGGGGAAGGCACCGTTGAAGAGCGCCACAGTCTTAGCCTTCTTCATGGCAATGTCAATGCTGGCGAGGAAGGCGTTGTCCGTGCGGAGGAAGGCGACGAGGAAGCCGGAGGGGTCGGTGACGGCTATGTTCATGGCGACGGAGATGTTGGCAGCCTAGACGACATGTCAGATGGGATGTGGCCGCAACCGTCACTTCTGCAAGGATGCGAGGAAACATCACGATAAAGGAGGTGGACGGGAGGTTGTGGGAGGTACTTGTTTAGCCGCCGCAGCTATGACCTGCCCGGCCTTCTGCGCGTCGATGATATAGCGTTGAGACGGGGTGCTGCCCAGGAAGTTATTGTCTGAGGCATTGTTTCGGGCCGCGACGGAGGACGCGAGAGCTGCGAGCGAGTAGAAGAAGAGGGTCAGAAACCTCATGATGAAAGATATATGTAACTCAAAGGTAACTTCTGCAGATGTTTTCTTGTTGGGTGTGAACTGGAGTCTGAGGTCAAGTCGTCAAGGAGCTGATACGGGCGGAACGGAATGTTTTATGCAGGGTAGGAACGTAGATATATAGAGATACGGAGTGGCACAGTAGTATGTTGTCATGCTCCGATGATGACGGAGCTACAGTTCTTATGGCAACGATGCTGAAGCTCGGTAATCCAGTTCCCCCCATCATCACACGTACTCCCCAAGCTCCTTTACCGGAATCGTCAGCGCTCATCTTCCTTCTCTCCGAAGCTTCTACCCTGCTCTTGCATGCATGCTCGACCTGCACGATGACCGCTCGAACATGCCTACCTGTCGTGACCTGTACCCCGCAGCACTAACGTTACTCGTGAAAGAAGAAGCCTGACGTGTCAGGACTACGACGTGGAGTGAAAACAGGCAAAGGCCGTCGTACTCGGTGTACATAGGATGGGGGTAAGTTAGGCGGGGCCACGGGTACCTGCCGAGGTCTTCGAGCCTCGGGGTTTGGACCGGGCCGGGCTTCTGTGTCGTTGCTGAGTGTGGGTGTCTGGTGTTGTCAATTTGTCGTCCACGGAGCATAACTCGCAAGAGTGAAAACACGGTGAGGTGTTCATGAACTGCCAGTTGAGACACTTGTGCCGTAGTCCTCTAGGACTTCGAAAAATTGCACGAGTGCTGGTCGATGGACAGCTCCACGTGACCTGCGCGCATATTTGCGCTGGAGAGATCGTACAGTGGTTGTGATGGTGGTATCTACAAGAGGTGTCAATAAAACTCGACGGGAAGTTATGAGAAGATCATAGACAGGGCATCCAACCTCCAGGCTGCTCGCATAGAGTCACGTGTGACGGACATCCTCGTCTCCACCAAAGGGCAATTCACAAGTCAAAGTCTCCTTCACGACGTAGCTGCTAGCCTTTAAGGTGTGGAGGTTGACCCGCTTCTCCATCTTCATTTTCATTTGCCATTTTCCAGAAGTTACCTATGAAGCACCATGTACACTCTGGAGAGCCAGAGCCGGACCCCAAATACGGCCACTCTCCCTCTTCGTCCGCCTCTTTCCTCAACCTGCCATCCCACCCTCCAGCCTTCGCAATCTCTCCTCTCGGTCTCATGCGCTCAGCTCTTGCTACCTTCCATGCTCGAACGCTGGACTTTTCCGTAATGTGATGATCGTAATATGTAAAGGCCTGCTGCGCATACAGCGGGTCAGGGTATCTCTAGTCTTTTCCTGTTGGGCTGTTGATTTGACACCTAGGCCCTGCTAGCCCTGCAGCTGAACTGTTGATGACATGAGAATTCAAAAAAGGTGTGCAAGTGGGGAAGTTGTGTTGGGGTTCTTGGTGTAGTGTTGGTAAGGCCGATGCTGTGTTGAGATACCGGGAACATGCCCCTTTCTCCGGTGCGTGAAAAGATATAGAATGCGACTAGGTCTTCACTTCTTGGTAGAATAGGATGTAAGCGACCTTGTTGTCCTTCAATCCGCCCCTGTCTCTTGGCGTTCTCTTGCCCGCCGTACTGGGCGTCGCAGTTCCAGCGCCATTAACGACACCGCTCCACTTCTTGCCGCCCGGAGTGGATGAGGCGCCATTGACCTGACTCCATGGCGTCTCTTCTTCATCAGCTTTCTCGTCCTCATCAAGGCCAACAGAGTCGAAGATGTTCTTGCCCGCGTTTTGGTCACGCTTGTGCTCCTCGAGCGCGCGAGCCAAGATCTTCGGATCTTCCTCGCTGCCGCCCTCAGCGACATCATCGCTACGCACACGGCGGATGACTGTGTCGTCCATACGAATCCACTCGCGGCCTTCCTGCCGACGCACGTCGACAGTGTAGTGACCGCCACTGGCGTTCTTGCCGTGATGGTATACAACGCCAATGAGACGGTACTTGGGCAGTCCACCCTTGACGGCGAAAGAACCGCGCTTCGATGGTGGAAAGACTTCTTTGGGTATCTCGAGTTCGAGAGGATAACCGACCTTTTTCCAGATCTTCTGAGTGCCGCCAGTGTTGTCGTACTGGAAGCGCTTCAGGTGCAAAATCAAAACAGGTGGAAGTGTTTCGATGAAGACTTGTTTGGTGGCAGTCGTGCCTGGACCACGTGGAGAGTTGAATTCGCCTGTGAGAGTCTCAGAACGTGTCAACCCCTTCAAAGCATCAGTGATATTATTGATATTCGCAGCACCGATGTCTAGCTGCAGCGGCTGATATGGTTCCAAGGTGACGCTGTTCTTGAGACCAGGTACTCGGAGTTCGGATCTCAGTTTTCCGCCAAAGATTCTGGTGATCGGCGACTCGGTAACAATGGTACCTGAAGATCGGGTCACGGCGGCTTTCTGCTTGGGTCCAACTTCGAGCCAGCCATTGTCGATTGTCGCACCAGGAGACGTGGGAGAAGTGATGGAGTTTCGGGGCGATGTTGGACCCGAAGCGCCTACAGGAGCAATAGCTTTCATCACAGTCACACATTCATCATGCAGACCCTCGAGGAGGAAACCCAGGAACTCTTCTGCATCTTGTTGGTGACCTCGCTGTGGATTGTTAGTAACACAACACACATGAGCGGGTACACCTGCAAACTTACCCGCATGCTTGAGAACCTACGAAGCCGCTTGATAACATCGTAAACATACTCCGGAATGACCGGTTCTCCGTATTGCTCGAGTTCGCTGTCTTTGAGGCGCAACCTCAGCTGCTCGACAGTCACTGCTGAGTCTATAATTTTGAACTCCCGCATGAACATGATCCTATAACTCGTTAGGTCACTGCGGTACTTTGGTGACACAAGTGCGAGTACTCACATCGCATCGACCAGCGGGGTCTCGCTCTTGAAACTGTGCGCCGCACGCTTGCCGACCTGGTCAAGAAATTCGTAGAATGGAACGCAGAACACGAGAACCTGAAAGATCTGGGCAATGTGTCAGTTTCAGGAAGTCGATGAGGGTTACGTCATTGACTTACAGAATTCATGTAGCACATGTTCCCAGTATTTACAAGCCCCCGAGGCTCTAAGAACGCAACTTTGCTCTGGATATCGGCGCTGAAGTCTTTCAAGGCATCTGCGAGCGACACTCCTCTCGCGGGGCCGAAGCCATTCGTTGATGCAGTTTCGTGAGTTGCTGTCTGCACAACTGTGCCGTTCGTCGATGAACCCTTCGTTCGCACTAGGTCGGCCCATGACTTCGGTGCGGCCCTCGGCGGAGGGGAAGCTGGCACAGGAGTGCGCTCTGACGAAGGAGATGAAGGCTGTGTAGGCTGTGCTTTCGTGGATTCAGAGGCTCCAGTGACAAGCCCTTCTAAGGGAACAGTGGGAGGAGGCTTCGATGTGTTCGAGTGAGATGATGGGGTCGTAGCTTTGGTTCGTTGTACAGCTGGAGCGATGGGAATAAGCGGTACAGCGGTCAGTGTCGACCTACGCAGATGTGCCGGAGAAATTGGAGAAGTCGGAAGTTTTGCTGCTGGGACTGGTTGTGCTGATGCAGCCGGTGGAGGTGTTGGTGCATGTGTCGAATCAACTTCAGAAGGTTCTTGGGATGTAGCGGGTGTTTCCAAGTCCGACGCAGGGGCGACCGTCGATGTTTGGGACTCTGATTTCTCCTCCACCGTCTCGGCTTCTTCCTCCACCTGTCCTTTTGAAGGTAGCTCTAAGGTATCGCCGGAAACGTGCAAATCATGCCTCTTCCGCCGCCGCCTGGGTGCTCTCGGTGGAAAGGATAACTGATCTGAGTCGGTGGGAAAATATCGTGGAAGCTACAGCAGGGTTAGCCGAGGTTTGTACGTGACAGAGATGACACGGATCATACCTGCGGGTAGTTTGGCATACGTCGGATGGGCTGAGGCGGCGTTGGGCGAGTGGTAGATGACCTTCGGGAATCTGATGGCTGGGAGCCTGGTGTCGTCACAGACGCTGTAGGAGACGGCTCACCACCTTCGTTCGTGTTTGCCTGTGGTAACGTCGAAGCGGGCTGCGGTATGTATGCTGATGGTGGCGTTTGATGGGGTTGTCGGGCTACAGGAGTCATGGGCTGGCCATGTGGATGTGAGGAAACGACGACTGGTGCATGTTGCTGGTATGGTCGTGGCGGCATAGGGTACGGCGGAT
>NAJN01000462.1:0-22471 GCA_005059845.1 Cryomyces minteri
GTTGATTTATACGCACGTGAGCCCATCCCAGGAGAATGGAGAGCTTCATCTTGTAGCTGTTAGAGAAGAGCAGATCGTTCTCCGTGTCGTGCCATCTCCAATCCATTCCAAACGGATATACCCGGCCGTCGACTCGATGCGCGTCAACCGTCTGGCCTGCCTTGAAGTCTGATGGCCACTCCCACATGGATGGGAATAGCGCCATTTCCTTCGAGAAGATATCACAGTAGATGGCCCCGGTGTACATCGAGAAGATGCCCATCATCAGCATGATGTACCGACCAAAGAAAGCCATAGAGAAGAGTTCGTCCAGCTTTCCGCGAGAGAGCGGTTTCTCATAATAGATCATTGCGCAGGCGGCCATGGTCATGATGAAGCCGTGACCGAAATCTCCAAACATAACAGCAAACAAGAACGGGAATGTGACTATGGTAGGCAGACCGGGGTTGACTTCCTGGTACTTGGCTGTACCGTAAGCGTCAATGATTGTCTGAAAACCGAGCGTGAACTTGTTCGTCTTGTTGTAGGTTGGTGGGGTCTTGGAAGTCTTGATCTGATTGACAATCGTCGGGACAGAGAGGCCAGCACGGTCGTTGACATCTTGTAGGGTTGATTTGACCAAGCCCAGTGAGTTGGTCGGACACCAGGCTTCAGCGATGAGCGTCTTCCGCGCCTGATCGTACGAGAAGCGGTTCAAAGTCTGGTACACAGCCTTCTCTTTCTTGATGACAATCATCCAGGCCGCTAGGCTGCGTCCTATCTGCGTGAGCTCGGCATCCAGTGTTCTCTTTGTGTTCGACAATACATTTGCCAGGTCTCCCAGCCGGGTGTTGACTTCGTGAATCTGGTCCCGGCGCATCTCGCTGTTCTCGTCGACACTGTACAGATCCGCGCCAAGCGACTCAGATATCTTTCGAATTTTGGCGATAATCTCTTTGCCATGTGCGAAGATGACAAAGACGTTCTTGCTGATCTCTTCGTTGGTCTCTGGGTTTATGATCGGTTCCGGAATCTCGGACTGGTTCATGTACAGGTTTCCGCGCAGTGTTCTCCAGAGGATACGCTCGAAAGCTGCGATGCGCTCACGAGGAATGACGCCTGCTACGAAGCCGATGTTCATAACAGAAAATGAGCGATCGCCCTGCGCATCGCTGTTCTGTCCGGCTTGCTCGACATCCCGAAGGAGAGGGGCGTCATCGCCGTCTACGGATTGGCGGATCTCGTCTGTCTGACCACGGGCCTGCAAACCGCTCGTCAGCTGGCGTTCTGTAGCGTATCCAACAGTTGATAGACTGTACCCTATCGAAGAACCCTCCAGCCTCTTTCAACACCCACCGCCACTCTGTGAGTTCAACCTCGCGCTTCTTCAGTGTCTCATAGCTATCATTCAGACTGGCAATCCTCTGCTCCAGGCCTTGACTGCGATCGGCCAACTCGTCGATCTCTGAAGCAGATGGTGCGGCCACGGTGTTGATATTCTCGAAATCATAGATTAATCGCATGGGTACTGAAGCCTTGTCCATCTGGGCGTGAAAGTAGCCTTTGATGTGTGGCATTAGCTGGTGTACAGGCCAATGTTCTGAATCGGAAAGGGTGAGAACATACGCAGCTGTCGTTCGACGTTGTCTAGCCTTCTTATCTCTTGGGTGAAGGTTCGCTGGAAAGCTGAGGTCTCCGAATTCAACTGTCGTACATCCGGTATTAGCCATCTGGTGGTCAAGCCCACTCGTTTTCAGATGTCCTGCGCCAGGTCTGTCTATTGTAGCGACCCCAGGCAACTGCTGCAGGGCCCCTCGCACAGAGCTACTCTGTCTGACTGGGAGTACACTCACATCCCTGAAAGCCATGACTCCCAGCTCGCCCAGTGCACTGACGACCTCCCTCCCGATTTCATTGGCGATGTACAGCTGGGTCAGCGACATGTCCGCCGAGCGGAAGAGGGTGTCCTTGTGGCTGCCCATCGTGGCGGACGGACGACCCGACGGTCGCTAGGTTCCAGGTGTTCTGGAGGCTTTGCAGGAAGTGGATTGCGGCTGGTCGTCTGGAGATGCTCTTCGAGCCGCGCGGTGCGAGGTGGGCTAGTGGCTCGAGTCGTTTGGTGAGTGCTGCCCTGCTCTCGTACTGATACGGTAGCTCGACATCTGAGGTTCAGAGGCGTCACTCGAGACGCCAGGGACGCTAGTCCCGAAACCAACGGCACGTGCGGGTCTGAGATGTCACCAATCCTCGGATTTCTTACTTGTTCGGTGTGCAAGTTTCACAGGCTTCGGTTCAGTTTGATCTACTTTCATTTTTTTTCGCGGTCATGCAAGGCGGTTGGAGGCAACTTGTATGCATCGCCCACTTCGATAGTAGTCATGTATACATATGCTGGTATGTATCTATATTATACGTACGCCATGCTATCGTACATTATTTTCAGGGTCAATGAGAACGTCAACGAGCCGGGTGTAGAAGCGTGATCGCGAAGGACATGCTCACGAGACCGCTGGCTGGGACCTGCTCGAACCATACGTAGGATTGAGAGAATGCGCGGGAGTACGCAGAGATGAGTGAGCCGGTCTTTTACACACTCGTTGAGTAAAGATTTGGTTTGCATCAAAGGAGATAGATACGTGGGAAAAGTGGGACTTGACGTTCACGGCTCGCTTTCACTATGTAAACGTTTCACCACTGACTCTCTGGGTATACGTGTGTTCTTTGGGCTCTGACTGGCCCCTCCTTCTCTGAGCGTTCCTCCTGCGGCTCTGCCTCCCTATCATCTCCTAGTTTCCACCACCAAACAGCATGCCCAACCCAGGCCCTGGCTTATCGCCCGCATCGTCCGGGTAGACGTAGAACGCCAGGGCGATGATGATGTACGTGCCGACACACATGGCGCCCTCGAGGTAGTTGCTCTTTCCGTCCTGGATGAGATAGTTCACTACCAGAACGCTAACGAAGAAGACAACGGTCTCGAACATCTGGAAGTGCAGCGTCATGGGCTGATGAATTATCCAGCCAAGAATGACGAGGAAAGGCGTGACGAACAGCGCGATCTGCATGCTGCTGCCGATGGCGACTCCGATGGCCAAATCCATCTTGTTCTTGTACGCCACCACACACGCGGTTACATGCTCGGCCGCGTTTCCGACAATCGGCAACAGCACGAGGCCGATGAATGTCTTGGAGATGTGCGCCGTCTGTACGATGCTGTCGATGCTGTCGACAAGATATTCGGCGCACACGGCCACGACGACGGTGACAAGCACGAGCGCAACGCCGGCGGCCCACGGGCTCAGGATTGCGGCTTCCTGCTCGGCACCGTCGCCACCTTCCGCCTGCTGTTCCTCGTCGAACAGCTCCTTGTGCGACTTCAGCTGGAAGTAGAGGTACATGACGTAGAGGATCAGGAGGATAATGGAGGTGCCGTGGGAGAGGACGAGGATGTTTCCCTCGGTAGAGGACTTCGAGTGCGAGAGCGCGGCGTACAGCGTTGCAGGAATGATGAGCGAGGCGGCGGCGACGGCCATGAGAGAAGACATCGTGGACGCGACGGTGCTGTTGAAGGTCTGCTCTTTCGGGTTAGCCGGATTGAGGCCACCGGCGAGGAAGCAGCAGCCCAGGACTAGAAGGATGTTGGAGAGGATGGAGCCAAGCATGCTGGACTGCACGATGCGGATCTCGCCATTCTTCAGCGCTACAATAGAGACCTGCGGCTTTCGTCAGTGCTTCGATCTCCCAGATTCTGTTACCAAGACGTGCTCGGGCGCACAACAAAGCAGCCGACACACTTACGATCAATTCGACCGCATTCCCAAAGGTCGCATTCATCAGTCCGCCCAATGTCTGGCCGAGTTTGACACTTATCTCCTCCGTCGCAAAGCTCAGCAAGGCCGCGAGCGGAATGATGGCCAAAAAGTTCAGGACGAATACAGCGGTCGGGTTCGCACCAATGGCTCCACAGACGATGCCGGCTGGCACGAACACCAGCAGAATGTTGACAGGACTACTCATCAGTACCTGCCACGTCTTGTGCAAGAATGACCACGGATAGGCGACCCATGCCCTGTTGTCTTCCCACGGCTGCCACCCTTGTTTGCTGTTTGCGATCTCGGGCGCGAGGTTGCCCAGAGTGCTGCTGCCCAGCAGAGGCGTGGCCTCGCCGTTCGTTTGACCGTCTCCCTGACGAGGCATCTGGCTGACTGGACGATTCTCGCTCTGACGGCGGGAGTGCTGGCGAGCTTTCTTTGCGAACTCACCTACATATACCGGCGCGCCAAGCTTGTGGTTAGCTGGGTCCGCTCAATGTGGTGGCTGGTTATGTGCCAAAAGGTCTGGGTAGCTGCTTGGCTTTGAATTGTTGCACGGGCCTGCGCCACTTGCGTGAGGGTATCGAGAGAGAAGGGTGGAACGACTCACTCATCTTGGGAAGCGGTTGGATTGTGTGAGCAGTAAGGTAGATGTAGGGCGGATTGGAGGCCCGGTTCCTCAGGCAGACTCGGAACGCAGTGGGGACGAAGATTGCAGTCCGAGGCGGCCGCGTGGGACGAGTGTGGTGGGACAGCAGAGACAGACAGAATGCGCTGCTTCAATTTGCTACAAGGCCCGTCTCCAAGTGACAGCGTGGGAGGAGTAGGCGGGGAGAAGAAGGCGCAGCAAGAGATGATTGCTTGGCGGTCGCGTGTGTGCCAGAAAGTTGAGAGCTCTCTGGCCAATGACGCAGCGCTTCACAGCACTGCCTCGCTGGGCGTTTCTTGGCCGCTGACTCACCGCTATCCCATGCGCCGGCAGTAATTGGCCCACAGAACGTATTGATGTCACGTGTCAGCGGTACGGCCCTAGAGTTTTGAATCTCTTGATCGTTGATTTGGAAACGAGTCCATGAGAGAGTCACGTGATACTCAAGGCCAGTCACCGCCTTCCGAGTATGGCCAGGTACGTTCTGTGGGCCAACTGCCGGTCCATGGGATGGGCATACACATCCCATGGACACTGTATCAGATCCGCGATCCGCGATCTGCGTTGCATAACGTTACAGGCACAGCGATGGCTAAAGTTGAGGCTAGAAGCTACTTTATGCATCTTACTTATATTTACGTCCTGCTCAAACGACATTTGGGAACAAATCCAAGTCCTCCACCCTCAAGTCGGCGGTCGATGTTACTCGTAACCAGCTCTTTCATACCTGTATCTTCCCGCGAGGAGACGACCCATCTTTCTGAATGGTACCTCGGGCTCGTTATAGCTGCTTCTGCTCCTACTTCAAGTTATCCCGTTCCACGTAGTATAACAGCGTACTCGACAGCCAACGCTGCGCTATAGTAACGTGGACAATGCTGCCAGTTCCCGAAGGAACAATAAACACAACCGATCTACTAACATTTCATTCGACGCCTCTATACCTCGACAGAAAGAGAGATGATTGTTGGCCAGACTGAGCAGGCCTACCCCGCTCCGCGTGTGTTCTGCGGGAGCTGGAGAGAGGGATTGGTCAAGTTTGAGGATTGACTGAGCAACAAAGTCGCCATCGAGATGTACGAAGTAAGCTCCGGAAGGTGAAGCATACAAAGTGTACTAGATACCAGTATGCGACACATGAGAGCGGATCCGACGATACTCGTCCGTTGACATTTTCGATCAGCCTGTTGAACTGCGCTTCCGAGCTGGAGGAATGGAGTAAATCCGGCCAGTGGCCATCGAGAGAGTTGTCTCTGATGTCTCTATATCACAAGCGTCGGGATGAAGGTTGCCAGCAGGCTCATGCAATTTGGCTCCGGTGTAATTGGATGCATTTGCTCCAGCGCAGCATACTCTGCGAGATATCCCCAGGAATGTTTGAACCACTCATCTCGTGTTAACCGCAAGACCGTGTTTGTTGTTAGCGAAACAGTTCCCTGTCGAGATCGGAGTCACGTCCCGTGAGCGCCGAGGTCTTCTTCAGAGCGCAACGCTCGTCACCACGAGAGAAATCTCCATGCACGCACAATAACACTTACGATGCCTCCTCGACTCAATCTGCTACTCACTCCAAGAGTGATTGCCTACAGATCGAAGCCAGCCGTTGGAGTCTGGCGAGCTCAACACGCGAGCAAACCCCAACCAACGATACGCGCAGTACGGGGCTTTGCTGACAAGTCGACGGACTTGCCAGTGTCTGAGGACGACAAGGGACCGAACACAGATCCTGGTGCACCTCATGTTAGTGAGGAGGCAAGTGCGATGGCAAAGGCTACTGGAGGAAGCGGACCGGATCTTGAACAAGGAACGCCAGTGCAGGAGGTAGGTGTAGTTACGAATTCTCATAGAGGCCAGATCTTTGAACACCAGAACGTAGGGAGGTTCTAGGCTGACCGAGCTGTGCATAGGTTGTCAAGGACGATAAGGAAGCCTTTGACAAACTCCCGCAAGTCATGAAAGACAGTATCAGAGCAAAAACGGCCAACCCGAAACCCCAGACACGACCCTACTCCACCTCAGCCATCCGCCGCGCAGATCTTGTATCTCAAGAGCCCGCTGAATCGTATCTCCAAGAAGGCACCGAAGTCAGCCCTCCACCCGGTCTTCGGTTTGAACTCCCAGATCTCCCATTGCCGAGCACGTCGAATATGGAGCACCGCTACGACCCAGTGGTTGCACAAGTTACGAATCTGTTGATGAGAGATGGGAAGTTGAGTGTGGCGCAGAGGAACATGGCGTTGATTCTGCAGCATTTGAGGACGGCATCGCCGCCGCAGGTCAGTCCAACGAGGCCGCTGCTGCCTGGTGCTCGTGCGTACACTACGTCCTGCATTCGGCTGTGATTGTTACTGACTTCCTTCAGCCCCGCCATCCCATCTCCCGCTCAACCCGGCTCTCTACCTCACATTAGCGATTGACTCTGTTGCACCTCTGCTGCGTATCCGCTCTCAGCGTGGAGCCGCGGGTGGTGGTGTAGCTCTGCAGATTCCGGTACCACTAGGACTCAGGCAAAGGAGGCGGCAGGCCATGCAGTGGATCTTGGATGCGGCAAGCAAGAAACAGAGCAGGGGTAGTGGGAGAGGTGGCTTTGCGCAGAAGGTTGCGGAGGAGCTGGTGTCTGTGGTGGAGGGTAGGAGTGGTGTGTGGGATCGGAGGGGAGCTGTGCACAAGCTGGGTGTCAGTGCCAGGGCCAACCTGAACTTCGGTAGGAAGAGGTAGGGCGTTGCCTTGATCGAGGGTCTGCTGGGTGCGTGTAGGTGAGCAATGTACATAACCTGAAGCGGATTTCCCGAAGTGCGGGAGCAGAACGTGGCTTGTTACTCGATTGCGAAGTTCACACTCGTGTGAGTGGACAGCAAACCCGGCCCCTGACAGCTCATGTATACACCGTTCCGTTGAGAGTTGCAGTGATAGCGAAACGCACATGCATACACCGCCCTCTTTCTCGCCGAACTGCAATTCCTCTCGGCCATTCTTCCCTAATACATCACGCCGCCAAGCCACTATACTACCCACTCACAACCGCATCGTCATTCTGGCACGCGCCGGCTCTCTGCCTCTCTCCTCTCCACTGATCTGTACTCATGTCGCGGAATAGTCCTTGTACTAACACAATCACCCTGACATCGGACAGCGGCTGACACACGACTTGTTCTCTTGTTCTCCCTGAAGCCCGCCAACATTCCAACTCAACGTCAATTTGGTCGGCAGAAACATCTACAACCCGTTAGGATCTCCATTGGGGTGTCTTCGAGATTGCGTTGTCACTCGTATCGACGCTTGCTCCGGCTCTGTAGCTGCTCGACCACGGCGACAAACAAGTAGAACTGCCTTCTAAGGTGGTAGATACCGCAATCACTATCTTCTACTGAGCATCGTCTTGCATCAGGAAGAGCAACGCAAGTTTGCACATTTGAACCGTTCAGCGCACAGTCAATACCGAAACATCACC
Source organism: Cryomyces minteri (assembly GCA_005059845.1). NCBI lineage: Eukaryota > Fungi > Ascomycota > Dothideomycetes > Cryomyces > Cryomyces minteri. The sequence goes on from NAJN01000462.1 coordinate 7,892, forward strand.
TGCCTCCAATGAGCAAAAACATGTCTCTGGAATCAGCACTGGCTGAGGAAGCCAGAGAAGTCATGGCGCTCTTGGAAGGTCCGAGGAAGGGCTCGCACAGAGGATCCAACGCTCGGTCACACAGTCCGGCAGCGACACACTCCCCCATACGTAGCATGCTTGACGTGGGAAGCTCGCCCACGGCACGATCCGCCTCCATTGCTGGTCAAGGTGTAGGCGTTACAAGTCCGACAGGCACACGATTCCCATCTGATGGCGGCGTCAGAAGCATGCTAGATCCAGAACTCAGCCCTCCGCCCCTTACAGTGACCAGTCCGACCCCTCAAGGCACCCGCACAAACCCCTTCGACAACCCACAAGGCCTGCCCTCGTCGTCGGGGCCGACGAGAGGTAGAGGTTTAAACCCGGAATCTGCGTACAACTTCGAGATGTATCCGTCTATCGAATCACAGGCCATGCCGAAACGAGTTACCCAAGGTGGAAAGAAGTCGCAGAGGAATGCAATGGCAGGAGTGTATGGAGACGGCGAAATACCTAAGCTCCCCAGTTTGTCCGTGGGCGGTAACCAAAGGGACAAAGGACGGCACCACTCTGCGGCAGGCATACTGGGTAGAAGTCATAAACCACCAAGTCCGTCAGGTGGGCCAGGCGAGCGAAGTGCAAGTCCAGGATATAGGCAAGGCAGCGGTGGACTGAACACCAACTCCATGAATCTGCAGAAGACACCCGGGATGTATGTCTCGGGGTCCGGAAAAACGATCGACATCAACAACGCCTACCGACGTATGTCAGATGCTGCTTTCATGCGCTCCGGCGGTTCTTTGTCTTCTCTTCCCACACGGAAAGGCTCGGATCCCGCTAAAGGTGAAATGGAGGCTCCTGGAGGCGGAGTACGATTGCAAAAGGACTACTATGCCGACGAAGGAGAAGAGGATGCTGTAGAGAGCAGTGACGAGGGTGACTACGAGGGCGACACTTCGGGCGCGGAGAGCAACAGTACGGAGAAACGAGGACGAGGTAGAACACCGCTGAGAAGAGCAACTGATGGAGGGCCGGGGAGTGAGGAGAGTGCAAGCCCTGCAGGCCACTTGAGAACGCCCAAGAGTCTACTCGCTGCTGCGGAGGAGGACCGCAAGAAGCAAGCTGGCCTCTACCAAGTCCGATCTCTCCTCGAGCCCGCCGTCACAGTGACCGGCCCAGATGGAGAGAAGATCCCATCAAAACGGAGGGGTGTTCATCCGACCACATCTTTCGACCATGGCAGTGGATCCGGCATCAACACACCGTTGACTTCCGACACGGAAGCCGACATGACGGATATCCGGCGGGCACAGAAGCTCTCCCTCACCATGTCTCCAATCCACTCCGACCCACAAGTCCACCGCGTTATACGCAGCATTTACCGGGGCGACTTCAACTTGATGATGCGCGAAGCAAACCAAGGCCTCCGCCGACAGCGCGTCTACCTCGTCGCGACCGACCTGAGCGCGGAGGCCGAGTTCGCACTCGAATGGACCATCGGCACCGTCCTCCGTGACGGCGACACCCTCCTTGCCGTCTATGCCGTCGACGAAGAAGCCGGCACGGGCGGCGGCGGCGTCGGCATCGGCGAAGGCGCCAGTGTCATCCGAGACACGGCCTCAATCATCGGCGGCCTCGACAACCAGCCCGTACCTAAGGAGAGCAAGAAGGGCAGTACAGGGCCCAGTCCGCTGAGCCGTAACTCTGAGGAGGTGGAACGTTCCGGCGAGAACAGGACCATGAGCAAGGCGGAGAGGGAGAGGTTCCATGCCGCGAATGAGGTTAGCGACCGCTGTGTTAAGCTGCTGCGGAAGACGAGGTTACAGGTGCGCGTTGTGGTCGAGGTGTTCCACTGCAAGAGTCCGAGACACATGATCACGGAAGTGGTGAGTCCCCCACTCTCTTCTACCTATCTCTTTCTTGCATCCCTCTCTCTTTGTCGCTCCCTTCTTGCCCTTCTCCCTCACACCCCTGGCATACATGCACACCTCGCCTCTCCACCCCACGCTATCACTCCTCCTCTGCCTACCCGGTCAATGACTCCCCGTTAACCTCCCGCTCCCCACCCTAGATCGACTTCCTCTCCCCGACCCTCGTAATCCTCGGGTCCCGCGGCCGCTCCGCCCTCAAAGGCGTGCTCCTCGGCTCCTTCAGCAACTACCTGGTGACGAAGTCCTCTGTCCCGGTCATGGTCGCCCGCAAGCGGCTGCGCAAACACTCCAAGTACAAGAACCTGAATTTGAGAGGCGTCAGACTGAGTAATATGCTCACCCCTGGGGGCGCGGTCAGTGGGGGCAGATTGGTGGGCGCGAAGATCGACTAGGGTGAGGGGCCAGCGGGCCAGAAGGGGACAGCGAGAGGTATGGAGTTGGTCCCTCTCCTCAGGTTTCGTCAGTCGCCGAGGGGGTTGGGGTTAGGTTGGAGGCGTAGAGAGGAGCAGTTGGGGGAGTATAGGGACGCATGGATTCGCGGACCGGTTTCTCAGGATCTTGGCACGCCTTCACTTCCCCTTACACTCTGCCATCTTGTCACGACAGCGTGGTTTGCGGCATAGAAGCCGCGATGAGCGGTCCGTAGAGACGATCGCCACTCTCACCAGTACTCGTACTTGCTCTTGCATACTCCCCCGCCCACTCCCTCTTGCCGCCACTGGGCCCAGCAGCGCAAGCTGGGCTTGCGATGCGACAACCGGCGCTTTGCCGAGGGTCGCTCGGCTTGCTCTGCTATCGCAGGCACTACATGCACTGCGAGACGATGATCTATGAGACGATGCGGCCGGAATGGCACAGGGTCGTGGTACGTTGCATGCGAGCGATGGCGATCGTGAAAGTGTCTGTAGCGCAAGACAACGAGGTCGACGTAGGTGATTGACGGTGGAGGGACTTGGCGATGGGGAGGGAAGGCGACGAATCGAGCGGGATTGAGCGGAGTTGAGTCTGGCAACAGGGCCCGGGTGTGTGCACGCGCAACGGGGAGCTTGCACATGCCATCAAGGGTATCAAGCTACTTGAGACTCAGGGAACTCGAGCATCTCGTGCAGCTTCTCGCGGCAGATAGCTGGCCTCGTATTTGAGGGAAGATGGACTGTCGGACGAGGTTGGAGAGAGCTGTGGATCGGGCCTTCGGACACGCGGTGTTGTATCGCAACTTGGGAGAGGCCCTGACGTCCCCTCTTCCGCAAAAGCAGAGTGCAGCACCCGACCTGCTCCTTCGCTTTCTCTCATTACCAGCATCGTGCTCGCTGCTCCTTGGACTGCTCCCACCACTCTCGACCTCCGCGTAGATACTGCCTCCGCTCTCGTAGTCGCTAGAAGTTGTCGTGTATGTGCTTCTCCGCCCTGCACCAATGGCAACAGGCAGTCCTTGTACGACACCGTTCCCGCCCTGGCCGGGTCTGTGTCCGGGAAACATGCCGTCGTTGACGGAGAAGTTGCGGCAGATCATGTAGGCACGCGTGGCGGCTGCGTTGCGTGCGAGCTCGTCGCTTTCGTAGCCAGTGTCGGTCGTGTACTCGCGGTTGTTGACCCGGACTGTGCATTGGTAGCCGTGACGGGTGCGGTAGGTGTCGAATAGAGGATCTGGCCAATGACGACGATGGCAGAGGCCTGACATTTGTAGTCAGCATTGCTGAGTCGTCAATTGGGTGGAGCGAGGGTAAGTCTCGTTGTTCTTTAGTCTGACGTCGTATAAGGAGTCTGAAACCTGAGCTAACGTGCAGCAAAGCCAGCTTACTGACAAGCATTTCTGGAGGCTCTACGCGAGTCATTGCCCAATTTTGGGCAGCAAAGCATGCAGAGAGGCTGAAAGAAGAAGACACAATGAAAAGAACCTTATATCCTCACCTGTAAGGTACATGATATAGAACATGGTACTTAGAGTGCCAATTGAAGATTCTGAAGGTATCCAACGTTTTCGACTGGTCTGGGGGAGCGTGCGTGTCGAATGCACAGTACGAGCTAATGATACTGAACTTGCACGCGGCAAGTCTTCTTCACCAGAGTACGTGGTTGATGGTAAGGATAAATTGGGCTGGAGGCTGGTGTTGTGTGACAGCAACGAACAGGTAGAAGGTGTTGATTACTATGATGGCAGGGTGAAAAGTGGTTTGATGGTTCACAACGGCAGATTGGGCTCAGGTTCAGGAGGGTGTGAATGGTAGAGGCTGCAAGACGGAAGTGTGAACGGGACGAGGAGATTTATCGAAAAGAGCCGGCGAAGCGGGCCATCTTGCCAATGCATGCAATACCACTACTAGGCGTCGAAGACACAAGAGTATTGGTCGTGTCAGACATGAGTGCTGCATGCCTCGCAGACGCTCGGTATGAGAGACCCATACTGATGTGTTGGCACACGTTTCTGCCAGTGGGAGAGAGAAGGCCCCAGGTGTCAGCTCGATGATGAACCTCCGCAACAGACACTCGAGGGTGCCGATCCAGACACAAAGACTGAAGTGCACGGCTGGTTCACAGTAAGTTCTTCCGATCACCTGCTTGTCGTTCAAGCTACAGCTGCAGCTGCGTGGCGGAAGCTGTACGCGGTGCTAATTCAGCGGAAAATACGAAGATAGAAAAGAACGCCCGAGTTCGACAACAATAGGATGGCTCCACATGGTCAAAGATGCACGAGCTACCGACTCCTTCGAGTCATTGCCGCTCTCGGGTAGGTTCTTCTTAACGAAGGTGCAGAATCAATTGGCACAAGCTTCAGGGGGAGTAAGAAGGTCGGAGACGCCCGCAGACCGTTGAAGACTTGAGAAGACACTGTGTTTGACGACCAAGCCTATTGGGTGATAGATCAGGGCGTAGGATTGACGTTGTGACTGAGTCACCAACGCGGTCCTTGTTGCATCTAAGCGGAGTGTAGTCATCGCGCTTGAAAGAGAACTTGCTAAAGGCCGGTTGAAACGCCAGAGCGACGATGCCTGTAATGCTTGCAGTAGCGATGCTCATGCTTTAACCGCTTGAGCATCAGGCCGGAAATGGCGTTGTCTCTGGTGAGAGAGCCTGACTTCTTCGAGCAAGCTTGAAGGCGACAAGGGGGGTAGTAACCGATCTTCTGGACAGGCATCGGACGCGCGAGCGGCCTCATCACGCTACAGAAGAACCGCTCGGACTTGAACATATCGAAGCGCAGCCGTCTGATAGTCTGCTATGAGTCAATGCTATATGACAAGGTATGCTTGTAAGTGTGAAAAGTGTGCTTGGAATTGATGCGTCTAGCCAATCCGAGAGCGTACCATTCCTACACTCCCTTGGTTTGCACGTCAGAATCAACAATTCGATAGACAAGGGTCCTTGGCGCCACCTGTCTTAACGGAGAAATACGCCTTGAAAACCTACACATTCTATCGTACCCAAATTTGGAGCTCGAACACAACAGACATCTAGACCCGCCATCCGCCCGCTGTGACGGCCACATCCAGCTCAAAGATATACGGCATTGGCGCGAAACGACCTGGGGGAACGTGGACTCTAGCCGGCAGGCGAGAACGTGCTCTAGAGATTAAGACCAGGGTTTATTCTTGGAAGCCTGAATCTGAACGGGAGAGTCGATCGGCAAGGCTGGCTGGGCTGGCTGGCCCCAAGTTCGTCGTTGACCCCGCAGTCTGACACGAACCGCGTTTCCTTCACGCCGGCACGATAATCGTTTCCCAGCGCAGCCATGTGGCGCCCACGGGCAACCGCGCTGCGAGTCAGATACTAGGGCCTCGCGTCTTGGCATTTGGGCCACCGAAGAACTTCTCACGGCGGATTAGGGACGACCTGTTGCGGAGTGTCTCCGCCGGCGTGACAGGGCCTGCTACTTTGCGCCCATCCCTCGGCGTATTCCATGTTGTTAACAGGCTTGCTAACAATCAATTCCCATCAATTAAATGAATTGATCTACTTGATGATTTATTAATCGAATTAACCCACTATATATAACCATTTAATCTATGTAAGAGATATCTATCAGCTTTTTTAAAACGCTTATTTACTTTATCTATCTACTTATTAGTATTAAATAGCCACTTTATCTAGCTTTAGAAACTTCTAAATACTTGTACTATAACGTACTCCACGGGCGAGCTGCCCACACGGGCGAGCTGCCCACTTATGCCAAGCTCCCACCAAACTTCACACCACTTCATTATACCTCAATATGCCCCCATCTACTAACGCGCAATCACCTTCTGCTGAAAGCAAAATACAGCTTGCTCTCCAAGCTCTTAAACGAGACGCGACTCTAAGCGTGCGACACGCTGCAGAGCGCCACAACGCTCCCCGCAGAACGCTTGAGAATCGACGCGCCGGAATCCTCTCTCGACGCGATTGTAGGCCCAATTCAATGAAGCTTACAGAGACTGAAGAACTAGTGATTGTTCGGCATATACTGAGCCTAGATGCTCGAGGGTTTCCGCCCCGGCTCGCTGCTGTGAAGGCTATGGCTACTTCCTTGCTTGCTGCGCGTCACCGAGACCCAGTGGGTGTGAACTGGGCTAGCACCTTCGTCAAACGCCGGCTAGAGCTCAAAGTCAAGTTCAATCGAAAGTACGACTACAGGCGAGCCAAATGCGAGGATCCAGAGATCATTAGAGGGTGGTTTCGGCTTGTAGAGAACGCAAAGGCCAAGTACGGTATCACCGACGAGGACTCCTACAACTTTGACGAAGCTGGCTTCATGATGGGCGTAATTTCAACAGGAGCAGTTGTCACAGGCACTGAGAGGCGGAATCGGCCAAAGCAGGTTCAGCCAGACAATCGCGAATGGACTACAGTGATCCAGGGCATCAACGCAATGGGGTGGGCGATCCCGCCATTCATCATCTTCGGGGGCAAGTATCACCTCTCTGCCTGGTACAAGGAGGAGAGTATTCCCTCCACCTGGGCTATCAGAGTCACTGATAATGGCTGGACAACAAACAAGGTTGGCATTGAGTGGTTAGGGCACCTTGATACGCACACAAAGGATCGCGCTGTTGGCACCTATCGTCTACTGATTCTAGACGGTCACGAGAGCCACGACTCGCTAGAATTCCAGCAACTCTGTGAGCAGAAGAAGATTATTGCTCTCTGCATGCCCCCACACTCATCGCACCTGCTGCAGCCGCTGGATGTGGGCTGTTTCTCACCATTGAAGACGGCGTACGGGCGCCAAGTCGAGGACCTGATGCGCAGCCACATCGACCACATCACAAAAATTGAGTTCTTGCCGTGCTTTAAAGTGGCTTTTAACGCAGCTATCACTGAAAGCAATATTAAGGCAAGCTTCCAAGGCGCTGGCCTTGTTCCATTGGATCCAGAGGCTGTATTATCGAAGCTTGAAGTACGGTTGCGCACGCCAACACCCCCTACCGTTGATGACGATCCCTGGGAGTCGAGAACACCAAGCAATACCATTGAATTTGGGTCTCAATCGAAGCTGGTTCGAGAGAGGATCCAAAGGCACGTTAATAGCTCACCTACCTCCATAATTGAGTCGCTTGATCGGCTTACTAAAGGCGCTGAAGTGATGATGCATTCGGCTGTTCTTCTGCGCAACCAGGTTGCTGAGCTTCAAGCGGCTAATGAGGCCGCAACGCGACGTAAATCTTACAAAAGGAAGAGGTTACAGAAGGATGGGAAGTTAACGTTTGAGGAGGGTGCACGCTTAACAGCTCTAAAGGAGTTTGGCGCTCGTAGTGATGGCAAGAAGGTGAAGAAGAGGACGCGCGTTGAAGGAGGCGACCAGCCTCAAAGGCGCTGTGGGCGGTGCGGTGAGACAGGGCACAACGCCCGTACGTGTAAAAAGGAAGGAGAAAACAAGGTAGATTAAAGTCTATTACTTAGATTTATAGTAACTATCTTGTTGCGTGAGTTTTAATAGCGAATCGTGGTGAGTTTGGTGGGGGCTTGGCATAAGTGGGCAGCTCGCCCGTGGAGTACGTTATCTAGTTTAATTAGAATGTTAATTATAAAATAGCTTACAATTTAGTTTTTAGCTATAGTTAGTAGTAATAGTAGTAGTTAAAAGTACAGTATTATAGATTAGATGTACAATCCATTCTATAGTACTAAAATAGGTGATTACCGTTTAACGCGATTGTGTAAAGATGAAATATTGTAGAACTAGTAGAAAGCGAAAGATAACTTGTTGAGGGTTAAGCCCTACTTCACCAATTTGGGCCCCTCAAACCAGTTGGCCGGCTCAACGTTTTCCGACTTTGTGACGAACGCCCACGCAGTGGAAGCACAATCTTCCAAAGTCTTCTCCGCCCACCAGTCAAGCTCACGTCTCGCTCTTTGCACATCAGCGACGCAAGAGCCGACATCACCGTTTCTTCTTCCCTCGTTCCGTACGGGTATCTTGCACGACGATGCCTTCTCCATACTATCAACAACCTCACGAACCGTATGTCCTTGACCAGTGCCGAGATTGAACGTGCGGAATGGCTGCTCAAGTTTCCCTCGTGCCAATGCAGCGAGGGTAGTGACATGACCTCGTGCTAAATCGACGACGTGAATAAAGTCTCGCACCGCTGTCCCATCGCTGGTTCCCCAATCCGTGCCGAATATGTTGAGCACAGGCTTTGCTCCGGTGAGCACTCTCGTAATGACTGGAAAGAGGTTGGTCGGTATCTGCCTTGAGTCCTCTCCAAGGAGGCCGGATTCGTGGCATCCGACTGGATTGAAGTATCGGAGAGATGCGATCGACCACGATGGGTCTGCTGTCGCAACGTCCGCCAAGATTGCTTCGCACATCCACTTTGTTCTACCATACGGTGAGGTCAGCCCTCGAACTCCGCTCTCTGCCCTGAGCTCTCTGCCGGATCCATCGATATATGTCTCAGCCTGGTGGACGCAGTCCTCTTCACGTAAAGGTACGCCGTGATTTGCCATTGAACCGTAGACCGTTGCGGAAGATGAGAACACGAAGCTGTTGATGCCAAACTCTTTCAGCGTCGAGAGAAGATCAACAAAGCCACGTTGTTCTGGTAGTACTCCAGTGGCCGTTCGATGGACTCGGACACGGATTTGAAACCCGCAAAATGAATGACTCCAATTATCATAGACCGGCGACTGTCGGAGGTTTTGACGGTGAGCGTGGTCCGAGATCGGTAGCGCCAGAGCAGAGATCTCATAGATGGGCTCCTGTAATCCATGCAGTGGAGCTCCAACAACGGCAGACGTCGACCGTTAACCTGGCAGTGTTCCGCGGCAAGAAAGTTGATCCGATCGAAGACGGTGGAAAAAGAGTTGCTAAGGTCATCTACAATGACCACGTTGTAACCCTCCTTCACCAGCTCCAAGACTGTATGGCTGCCTATGTAACCCAATCCACCAACGACTAATATGTATGATGCATCCTCGACGGCAGTGTTGAGAGAGATCACGGACGTATCATTCAAAAAATCAGACAGGGCTGTGTCTGGTGTTGTGACGGAAGGAGATGAGATAGAAAGCGAGGGTGAAGGGGACGAAGCCTCAGAGCAAAATTGGGTGTCCATGGAAGAGTCACTAGCAAACGCAGCGATGAACGGTGCAGCAACATCGTCGTATTTGAAGCTGAAGGGTGACCCTCTTCCGGCTCGTGCCTCTTCTAGTACGTATGCAGGGCTCGACTGATTCTCGAATCACCACGCCCTGGTACCTCGCAGATCAAACGCTCCAACAGCATGGCGCAGCTCGCCACAGAAACTCAATTTGTCTGCCACGCGAGTGCGAACTCAGTTTAGCCCATCATGAGCATCCCTACACAAGATGGGAGCACTGTATCGTTCGCGGTCATAGTCATGGTCATGGTCAGTCTCTCTCTGGAAGTGGGGCCAAAACCTACTACGGTGCTGGTACCGCTCTACATCTACCCTGCGCCAGGCGCCTGGGACGTTCTGTACGAAAGGCGCATCTCGTAGTTTGTTACCTTTTCACTGCATCGAACTACAATCGTCCGATTCTTATGTGACGAATGTCGTATCACGACTTACCCAGACCTACATTTCATTCTGGTGATCAATCCGCACAGTAGCCCTGGCGCGAGCCCTCATTTGGACGAGAACTGCATTCGCAAACTATGCAAGCTGAAGAAGTACCGGAATGTGCGGACTATTGGATATGTCGCTATTGGTTACACTGAGAGGAGTCTCAGCAATGTCCTGCATAATATCGCAACATACGCTGATTAAGCTAATAGCCTAGCGGGTTTGCACATTCAGGGCATCTTCCTGGATGAAACTCCTAATGCTTACGAGCCGTATGTGCAGGCTTGTAAATAAACAGGCCAGGCCAGGCCGCCGTTTTGGCTTTCTTATTTACAAGCCTGCGTATATGGCCAATCACCTGGGGAGTATCACTAGCACAATGATGATTCACATGGTCTAGGCACCATGGTGTGTCAGTCATTCCGCTTGTTCTCTCCGTTTTTCACACTCAATAGTGTCTTCAGTCAACTCGGGATCGAAAGGAGCGCATACATAGCTGCGACGCTGACTCTGCCCTGCAGTGCACAACCCAGGCACAATCCCGGACGGCCGCTACATGTCGCTAGCGGACCTGACCGTCGTGTTCGAGAACACGCACGCCTTTCTGACTAACGGGACCTGTATGTCCAATCTTACAGCTTTGGCAGCGGCACAAACGCGCGACAGACTCGCCCGCCTGGTGCATTCTGTGCCCAGTACCACATCTCCAGGCGCCGGCTTGCGTGCACTGATGGACGGGCTCAAGGAGGTCGCAAGCGCAGTCTTTGTCACGGATCTGAACCAGGACGATTATGCCAGTTTCGGCACTCAGTTTCTTGACACACTGGCGGCCATGAAGTGAGGTCTACGGTGCTCGCCTGAGCGTGGGACGAGCGTTGTCAATATTGGGCGACGGCCAATGAAGTGTGCACACGCAGGCATCTAATCCGAGCCGGGCACCCCAATGAGTGAGGTCGGTGACCTATAGGGTTGGTCTGGTTGGCACGAGAGCCATGTCGAGGCATCGTAGGACGGAGAAGCGCTGATTGTGGGCGATGTCGCCGGTTTGTGGTTGTCGTACTTGTGGTGGACGAGCCGGATGACTCGCTGACGAGCGAGGCGTTAAGGGAATGCAGCAAAGCGCCCTCGCACTGATAGCTGAGAGGTAAGCGCTAGCCTGGGTATCCCAGTTGCTCATGCTGTTTCTTCCACGTGGGCCGTTAGTCCACGTCCGGGCTATACATATACACTGTACAGGTAGCTGGAATAAGCTTTGTGGGCGCTAGTCATAGTCATCGCAATGTGAGGGAAAGTGATCCGCCATCGCCGGCTGGCGACCATCTCTTCGGCATTGTCCGCATACATGATCTAACTCATTGGGGACATGATCGACGGGATAGATCGATCGTAGGGGAACATGTCTAGTGTAACTGTGTCACAATGCTTGTTCGGGACAACTCCGAGGTGGGTTTCGGCTGCCCCTGCTTAGCGCCATCGGACAAACCTCCGACCTCGTGTCAGCTCGTGTCGTCTTGTGTTGTCTCGCCTCTCACGTTGTGCCGTGTCACGTCGTGTCACGATCCCGCCGCTTCATTCTGTCCAGCTCGCTCACGCTAACCCTCGATCCACAGCCCACAGCCCACAGTCTTGGTGCGCCCCAGACCTTGCTCGCAGATCAGGCGCACAACATCGCGCTCGCTCACGACCGATCAGTCTGGACCGCCTGTCTACCTGGCTCGCCGGTTAAGGTAGCTGGGCTGTGAGGGAGGTGGGTGCCTGAAGTGGGCTTCCTCTCCCCCACAGCCCCCAAACCACCACCACCGTAACCACTGTCCTCGGCCATCGAGCGTGCCGCGCTTCTCTCCTCGTAGGGAGTCCGCCTTGGAGCTTGTCCACCCCTCAGATCGCTCATCCAAAGCCATTGCCCCTTCCATGTCCGACAGCCCTCCTCGCCATTGCGGATGGTGGGCTCGCCAGTCGGCCCACCGCAGGCTCTTCTATCTTGCGCTCCTCCTCGTCCTCTTCCTCACCGTCGTCGCCGTCGCCGTCGGCGCTGGCGTCAGCCAGACACGACACAAAGACAACCACCCTTCGCTCGTCGCCAGCCCCGTGACTCCGTTTTCATTGCCTTCCCCCTCTCTTTCCCCCTATCCTCCCCTTACTTCTCCATCGAACGGCACAGTGTGGCAGCCGCAGGCCAACAGCACGTGGCAAATTGTGCTCGTCTCCCCTATCATCCTGGCTTCGACCGCCGCAGCGACGACCCCGGACGTCGACATCTTCGACATCGACCTCTTCGATAACGATGCCTCCACCATAGTGACGCTGCATAGGCTGAACAAGAAGGTCATATGCTACTTCAGTGCTGGTTCCTACGAGCCCAAGCGGCCCGATTCGAGCGACTTTCAGAAGGCCGATCTGGGCAAGGAGTTGGTAGGATGGCCGGGTGAGTACTGGCTCGACCTGCGGAGCTCGAGTGTACGAAACGTTATGCTCAAGCGGCTGCAACTGGCGCAGCAGAAGGGGTGTGACGGTGTGGATCCAGACAATATGGACGGCTATGTACGTTCGTCTCAATCAGCCATCAACAATTGCTCTCTGCCGTCTCATACCTCAAGAAGAGCGAAACCTCAATCGGTCATACACACAGAAACTAACGGGTAGGTGCCGACCAGCAAAACAAGAATGGCCTCTCTCTAACCTCCCAAGACAGCATCAACTTCATGACCTACCTGTCCGCCGCTGCAGTCAACCTATCGCTGGCTATTGGGCTGAAAAACAGCCTGGACATTGTGCCGGAGGTGGTCAACATGACCAACTTCGCTGTCAACGAGCAATGCGTGCAGTACGAAGAGCGCGCGTTCTATACGCCCTACATCGTCGCGGACAAACCCGTGCTCCATATTGAGTATCCTAGCAACTCACCCGAGGTCAGCGCCGGGGACGTGTCCAAAAGCTGCAACGCAAGTACTGGATCGGCAGACTACGGCGGACGAAAAGCAGCAAGCCAGGGGATACTGAGCACGGTGTTCAAGAAGATGACTCTGGATGGTTGGGTTGAGTTCTGCGACGGCAACAGCGTGACCACTCCCACGAATATCACAGGTCGGTAAGTGTGGTAGTCGGATCACTGAACGGGTCCCCGCCTTTAGCTCAACCCTACTCGGACAATTGTTCGAGCCTCGTTCCTACCCTCCATTTGGACGAGGCACCCGTACTGTACTGTAGTTGAGGAGAAGGCGCGACGGGGTTTTGAGATTAAAACACGACGCCCAAACGAGTCTATAGGCAAGATCGAGCGAGTTTCGGCCTGTTGATCTACATCTACGTGTAGGGGATGATACGGAACCCGAATCCGACAGGATCCACGTGTTGAATGACCGAGTACTAATGTGCGTAAAGTATGTATCAAATGTAACTAAAACAGCTCTGCTACTAGTGCAGCAGGATGACTGATCTAGTACGCTTAATCGGTCAATGCACGCTTGTATCCTGTTTAATTGTCCGAGCTTAGTGTGGGTGCTTCGGTTACGCCATGTGGTCCTATATGTAGCTAGTGAACATCCATGGACGCTAGGGAATTAGATGAGCTGGATGCAGGTACCCCGCATCAAGATTGGGAACCGGCACACACATACAGGCACAAATTGCCCCAACGAAAACCCGGTACGGGTTACTACGTTGCTACAATCTGGAAAATCCGTGGCAAAGAACTTGGGCCACCCCGCCCGCGTTTTGGAACACAATCCCCGTGTCACTAACAATCAGTAAAAGACGTCCACATCTGCTGCATGGTCTGTGCTTACGCAACTTGCAACTGTCTCCAAAGCGTACAGTGGACTACACAGCGATCGGCATCGACAAAGTGAAAGTTACAGGAATGTCCCTCAACGACACCCAAACAGTCAGCGGATCGCTGCCCTTCTGCTCCGTGATACTGCCTGCAGTGCTGGTGACAGGCCCTGGGAAGGTCACAGGGATGGGCTGGCTGCAAGAGTTTCCATTCGCAGTCACGGTGACGCCGGTGATCGTCTGGCCGTCGGAGCTACGGAGATATGACATGTTGGGTACGCACTGGTCGCGCGCCATGCGATCAGCGAAGTCGGCTGCGATGTCATCGTGTTTCAAAGTGAGGATCGGTCACGTTACTCTGTTGGTGCACATCAGATCAGGGCTTGAATCTTTCTGCGATGGAATGAACATGATTGATTGATTGATTGATTGATTCTATATAAGCTATGCACAGGCTTGCCGCCCGTATGAGCTGTCCCTACACGCTACCTTCCGCTCAAGCTCTCCTATTCCGTCGTCTCAACCGAAATCCCCAAGTCAATTCGCAAGAGCGGCCCAGGGGTAGCCGCTCTCTAAGAGCTCTGTTATGTGGATAAGTTTGCCGAGTCCTCGGCCGCGTCCTCTATGTCCTCCCTCGCATTTCTTTGCGGTGCCGCTTGCATCCTCATGGTTTGCTTGAGAAAGTGGATGGTCGCCTTCACAACATCCATGTCAGGTTTCCACTTCTCTTTTACTCCGTCCACCGGCTTCCGCGTCCTCCAGTCTATCCGCCTGCTCCATCCTCCTAGAAGGAATGACATGTCTCCCCATCTCTTCCCGGCTACGTCTCGGAGGGGCGCGCGCAGTTCCTC
>NAJN01000463.1:0-22401 GCA_005059845.1 Cryomyces minteri
AAGTGGTTGCGGCTGATCGCAGGATCTCGGCACGTATCTCGTCCTTGGAGAGATGGATTCGGGACCTGGAAAGCAAAGTCTGAGGAAGACAGGTCTCGCTTCTTGCGGGCAGGCGCTGAGTTGAGAATGCCCAATACTTGCTGTGACCATTGTCAGATTTGTAACTTCAGCCTAGGGTTTGCCAGGAAGAGGCCCTAGCAGGGCAACATACCTCCGCAATGGAGTACGGGACGTTTGGGATGAACTCGAACGCATCTATGAACGGGCTCACGATGAATGAGTCATCGTACGTAAAGGGTCCCTTCACCAAGTCAAACCGGATGCTACCAGTGTTGATAAGGATCAGGCGGGGAATACCCGCGCGAGACTGGTTAATGACCGTAGCAGCCAGAGCCGTCTGCAGAAGAGGGAAGATGTTTCCCGGGGCACCGAATGGCTTGCAGGACTGGCAGTATGTTTCAGGTGCGCAGCCGTAGAGTCGTGTAAGATTCAATTCCTTGCGAGTTGCTGTGATGTCGGCGGTCACTGCAAGGCCTTTGCTTGTGTCAAAAGTGTGGTCCTGGCTACCCACTGCGTGGTATGCAAACGTGAGGCGGTTCCAGTCGAGGTACCTCCGGGCATAAAGGATGGATGAGGCGCTTGTCGACGTTGCTAGGCTGACACTAGCAGTGTTCGTGCTTGTCAGTGGTGTTGCTTTCATGGTAGGATTCGGTACGCCACTCGGGCCTGTGGGGGCAGGGGCACTGTGGCTATGGTGACCATTGTGGCCACTATAGCCTTTGTGGCCTTCTCGACCGTAGCCTTCTCGGCCATAGTCTTCTTGACCATAGATTTCTTTCCCATACTGACTTGAGGGAGTTACACCCGTCATTGCAAGCCATCCTAGTGTCTCGCAATAACGCCCTGTAAGGTATCAGCCATGTTTCACTAGTAAGTGAGGGTCTCAGAATGTACCAGACTCCAGCGCCGTGGTCTTGTCGTCGTACACAGCGAAATCTCTGATGTGCGAGTGTCCTCCAAAGATTTGGATCGGTGTGTCCGCTTTGATGGCGCGAATCGCTTTGAAAACGGTGCCGAAGGTGCTTCCACTGGCAGTTGCTCTCGCAGGGTTGTGACCAAGAACAACAAACATGTCGATGCCAGTCTGGTTTACAGCATTGATGAACCATGACTGCTTGACCATGTCCGCTGCCTTGGTGACTTTGGTCACATTAGAGTTTCCAGTAAAGTCGTATAGGACTCCGAATGCCATGATACGCAAACCTAGATGAAAAGGTGAGCCGTCTTCAGCAGCATTATCGGTCGACAGAAGTAAACAAGGGGCTTCGATCATGGCCAGACACATTTCCAGCTTGAAGACATGATGGTAGGAGGCTACATCGGCCGACCCTCTCATACCAGCGGCAACTCCAGTCGACGGCACACATGGAGGAATGAAGACATACCCTTGGGTGTTGTGAAATAGCGATACTTGTTCCCGATGTACTCCAGCTGCCCAGTTGCAGGGTTGATGATCTGCACGTTGCTCGTCAGATACCTCTCTCCGTAGACCTTAGAAAAGTTGCTGAAGGTCTCGTATGCGATGGCGCTGATGTAAAGCTCATGGTTACCAATAGTCAGGAGGTCGTAGTCGAGCTGTTCGAATATAGGGAGTGATAGCTCGCCGTTCAAGCTTGTGGCGTCGCTCAATCCAGCACCGTCGTGCAAGTCCTGAAATAGTTGGTAAGTCGCTGCGGAGGAAGTTCGTCACGGACGTGCGTACCCCAGTGTCGACCAGCAGCAGATCCACGTTAAGGTCTTGTGCCTTGCGCCTCATGTCTCGCGTGAAGCTGATGAAATCACCCCAGTCCGCTCCATAGTTCTGCTCCTTGATGTGTCCTTCCAGCCAACCATGGGTGTCTGTGGTGTGGAGAAAGTTGATCTGGCCCCATTCTAGAGGGCCCCGAGAGTGTGAGGTCGCATTTTGTGCGTCGGGCTGCATCCGGCGAACGTTTCTCGTGAGGACTACATCAATCTGAGGTGACTCGCAGGATTCGCAGGCCAACGTTGGAAGGGAAGCGCTGAGAAGCGATATAGAAATGGTAGAGAATCGCATGTTGACGGTCCGCCTGGTTCTCTCGCTTTCTAAGAAAACGCGAACGAGTATTGACAACGAGAGCACCGAGCTTCCGCTGCTTCCAATTTATCTGCCTCGCTGTACTCAACTCCCTCGCCAGCAACCAGCAGCCAGCCGCCTTTCTTATGGGAAGGCCACATGCTGAGAAGCAGAGGCAGCTGCAAGCTCGCAGGCCGAGATTGCAACCGCGATGATATGGCCAATCCTCCAGTCGATATTTCCACGTGCTACGGAGGATGATAGAGCGGCAGGGGTTTCTCCAGACACCTGCCGCTCCTGGGGCGGAGACGACGTCGGTGTGCTTGCTCGGGTATGCAATGTGGAGGGCTAAGGTGGCTGTAGAGACGGACGCCAAAGCTCCGCCTTCGCACTGCGACCTATCAAAGTCCATCGTTCCGACACAATCCAGGTAGCACTCCAGATATCGACGACAAGCTCGCGAGAAGGACCTGGATCGTTGACCGAACACGACTTACGCTTACAACAATGATGTCCAGAGACGTCACGCCGTGTCCGATCTGAGATCGCTACCCGCGTGCCTGCGCAAGAGAGCGTACACATCGCGCCCACATCTCTGGTCCAGAACCCTGCTGACCATGAATGGTCGCATTCATACCTTACGAAAGAACGCTCAAAACACCCATATAGGCGTACGAGAGAACGGATGTGCTCTGCCATCGGTGCTCCACAATGGCGGAACCTCGACATATCAACATCATCGTCTCCCACCATGACTGATGTAAGCCAGGTGACGGATCCACGTGAGTTATATGTATATGTACGTCTGCAGCATGAAGCGGATAGAACCAAATGTTCGTTCAAAACATGCGGCGTAAGTCCTGTACAAAGTGGTAGTTACGAGCAAGTCAATTTTGCTTCCGCTTGCTGCTGTGCGAGCTTGCGTTTCGTAATCGTCACTCCGTCTCCTTCTGTCACCATGCAGCAGATCTTTCCTTTGCGCTTCTCTGCCGTCGACTGACTCGGAAAGGGTGAAAAGTCGTGTTTTATGTCTCATTGTATATCTTGTCTCTTTGATTCACGACATCTCCGTCGCTCTCCAGTGGCACGGCCTGGGTATTATCCGCCATGCAGGGGCTGTGGTACCTGTTTAGCTCCGGAGGCACCAATGGATTCCCAGTGTACTTGGGACACATCGGATATACTACTGCTTTGCAATTTTAAGCCAGAAACGCTCGACCGAAGCATACCAGCCGACTAGCCAGTGGCTCTCTCTGCCACAGGCCGTGGGTTGCGATGGTATCTAGACCACAAGATCACAGACTTTAAGAGATACCAGTTGCAGTCTTACGACCTCCTTAAGTGTAATGAAGATGCCGCAAATGTGGCTATCGCTGGCTATTGCTGCTTATACCGCAACGTACCGAGTTTGGGAAGGGTCTCTGAACTCTCAGACCCCGTGCGAGAAGACTGTCAAGTTACGGAGCCATACGTGCTATTAGTAAAAACTGCCAAACCACGAGAACCTGCAGATCATTGGTGGGGTTCGTGTACCTTTGCCATCGGTACAGTCGGCTGTGGCACCAGAAGCAATCAAGACTCGATGTTTTCGGATGTCTTCACATACATTTTGCTAATTCCGAACGTCTCGTGGTCAAGAATCGCTGCAAAAGAGTGTCGGTCGATACGCCGACCGTCGTCGTACTCCCACTTGCGGACTTGAGTTAGTACGAAACATCTCCGTCAGCAAGCCACCTCATGCAACAACTGCAAGGTCTGGAAACCTGACAAATTGACGGGACACTCCGCCTGGACCTCGAGTCACATTGTTCCTTGAAAGGAAACGTTGACCCTCAACCAAGTCTTTGCGCCTCAAAGGACTCTCGAATCGATGAGCCTGGATCTGTCGGTTGATGACAGCGACGCGCTCATGCTTCAGCTCTTGAGAATTGCGACGGTGGGAACCCGGATATGCCGGCTTACGTAGTTCACTAGGTCTTGTGGGGCTGCGCAGCTGAACGGATTCGATGAGAAGAAGACTTCTCCATAGAAACAACCTTCTGGGTGGGGTGTTTGTAGCTCTGATGAGCTTCGCTTCCGTCCCATAGAGGGACGGCGCCCTTGAGCAAGAGAGCTTCTTGTCGACAAGGCCGACTTCAGCCTGCACCACCAGTGACTCCAGAGCCTCCGAGTACACCTGGGGTATCTTGGAGAATTATCTGGAGCTGTGTCCGTTGCCACCACGGAGTGGCGCATCTGACCACTGTGCTGGGGTCCTCGGTAGCCGTCATCTATGTTGTATCCACGACTACATGCCTTCTGCTTGTAATCACTACGTTTTCGAAGGAGCCTTGTCCTACACCTGACCTCGTCGCTTTGTACCACTCACTGCAGGGGCTTCCCCGAGACCAGTTCTGATGCATGTTCGTCGCTCTTGGGGAGCCGCGAACAGTATGTCCGACTATTGGTCAGTCCGGAGCTTAGAGGAAGAACCACAGTTCCAGTGTTGGCGCGACCCGCATGACGAAAATCACTCTTGACGAGTGAGTCAAGTTCTTGACCATTGACGGGCATGGCAAATCCTTTGCCGTGGGCTTCTACGAGTCGGAAGGTCGGCTTGTAGGAACCTCCACTGGCTGCAATCTGCGCTGAACATGGTGTTCACTAAAGCCAAGGATATTGCGACGGCTTTCCAGGTGCTGTTGCCACGAAAGTTCTCCTCGCTCAACACGGCCGAGTTCACACAAGAGCTCGACGAACAAATCAAGCGATCTATGCCAAGATCGTTTCTGTACGCGACAGCTGAATGCTCCGTTGGCTGCTTCTGTGTCGAGCGGTGATTATGACGCTCTGGGTCTCCACGTGCCTTATGAGGGGGGCCAGCGTCTCAGCGCTTGACCGATGGTTGCCCTTTCGGGCCACTTCGATAACAACTTTTCCAACCTCGAACCACTCCTGTGAACCCTGGAAGCGGCTACAAGCAACGCAAAAGGCTATGCAGCGTTGCTTCCACCTCCAAGCTCTATACGTGTCTTCAGGACTTCGTGGCAGGATCTCGTAAGCCCTCCAAGAGCATGTACTTCCGAGTCGGTATGTTTTGTAGGAACCCGCGAAGTAGGCCTGCGAAAGCTGCATTCTCGAAGATCTGATAGCAGGGCAATTTGAGGATAGATTTTGACAAAAGAGATCATCCTGCTTTTAGCAGTCGACTAAGGACGCACGTATGGCGACGATGCTGCTCGTTATGAAGGCCCGCTTGGGCAGAAGAGATCAATGGTCTTTTTTCACATACTGATTGAAGAACCGCTTACCCAGAATGCGCTCAGCGAAGCCTTTCCATATACTGCCGAAGCTTGTTGTCCAAGGACACTACTCTGAAGTACCGTCAATCGATGCGTCCCTAGAATGGTCTCTGGGATGCGCACTCTGTGTTCTTGTTCCCGAGATCTGACTTCCCTCCGGTCGATAATGGAAAGAGATGCTGAAGAATCCCCCGACGAGGAGTGTGCCGTACGATCGAAGTAATGCAACAAAATATGCCCATGATGTCATGGAGCGTCGTCTTGCCTCTCCGTGTTGACAAGACATCGTCTATTGAGGGTCCAGAAGCTCTTGATTTTCCGAGATTTCTCGAACCAACGTCGTCGTGTTGCATGCTCGTTCAGTCAAGGAAGCAGGTAGCGAGTCGCTCTACAGTCAAGTGGTCCGCTCAACTTGGCGTAGGCTTCATGATGGAGTAAAGACCGCGTCAAATCATCGCCGTGCGAGGCACTCAGCGAAGGTACCGCCTCGAGTGACAGCTGTTATGATATGGTTCACAGGAGCGTCGCCGGCAGAGCACGTCTCGGATAGTCGATGCGTCCGTGGTCTTGATTTGGGCTGTTTTCGGATGCTGGGTTGGCGAGGTTGGGAGTGGAAGTTTTCCACGAAGCAAGGGGGCGACTCGACAACATAAGCTTACACGGCCACTTGCACTTCACAGAGGTTTTTGCGCAGTCACAAGCCGACCGAATCGAGTATCTGAGATATCTAACATTTGCTATGGGAGGACATTGAAGCGGCGCTGCTACTATAAGCCAAATCAAATACTAAGGGCCACCCAATGTTCAGAGTTGCTCGAAATCAGAATCTTTGCGGACTCAGACGCAGCGAGGTCGAAGCAGCAAGATTTTGCGAACAAAATCTGCCCACTACCTTGCTTGGTGTCATCACTATCCGAACATGGTCAAAACAGAGGGACCCCCTTCGATCATGCTATGCACACCCACTCATCCTTGATTAGTGCAGACATCGTCCCCCTCCAGCCTCCCTCTCGGGCGCTCTCAGATGCTGCAACGACGTCCAGGCCAATGCCTGAGCCAAAACAGTCTCGTCAGCAAGGCTTTCGCCGTGTCGGGACCATAATGACATTGAGAAGCAAGGCCGGGGTGTTTGTGATAGGTAATTCTCCCAACTGCCAAGCCCCGTCGTTACTTTAGCTCATCATTGTAATTGCACCCGATGGGAGGGATCTCCGCGACAGCGACACCTTCAAACCTCATCGGACGGTGCTACGAAAATAGCTCCAAACTCCACGCTAAGCATGGAGAGAAAGGTACAAAAGCAGAGAAGAGGACCCTGATAACAGGAGAATCTGAAGTCTTTCCGATTGGGGGTGCTGCTTGAAAAAGAAGAGAAGTGGCGCATTCTATGAATTGCAGCGAGAGACTCGAGACGCAAGACGCAAGACAAGCTCGTACGGATTCAGATCGCTGCGACGGTCGGCCAAAGATCAGGCCAGATGGCCCAGATCGGAGGTCCCATGACTGTTACGAGAATCATCCCCATCCAGACGATTGGTTTGCCTCACAGCTGCTTTCATGATTTCGACGAGGCAACTTTACGACTTTTCCAGGTCCAGACTTGAGCGAAGGCTCGCGAGGCAAGAAAGTGAGTGAGGGATAGTAAAGAGACACTATCTCATAAACACAGGGCAGCTTGTGACTTGCCTTTCTACCGTCGTCGGTTGAGATACGCTCTGAGCTAAGACCGTGAACACTCTCTCGAGACGAAGAAAGCATTTGAGGATTGAGAGTAAAGGAGATATGAAGAAACCGAGGGAGGCACTGTATCGTCGAGGGTATCCTTAGCACTTATGCAAGATCCAAGTGACCCGACGCGTCGTGGACGAGGGGATTAGAGCGGTTTTATCTGGACTGTGAGACGAAGCAGGAAGGACTCTCGACCGTGAGCTACTGAGATCTGTGGAACTCAATACGCTGAAGACAGTCATACTTTCGCACCCTGTGGCCAGGTAAGGGTGACTCTTCGCTTTGCCGTTAGCTTTGCATTAGCTTTGAAGAGGACTAGACGAGACAGGAACCCATCACAAATTTACCTCACTTCCAGGGGCTCTATATGGGAACTCGTCGAGATCGCGTCTGACTACATAAAAAACTCTGTCAGTCAACCATCCGACGCGATTGCTTCGTCAACGTAGTATAAAGAAGGGACCGAGGCGGCTCGTATCATACCTGAGCGAACATCGGCCAAGGAGACGCGATGTTCGGCTGACGGTGAAACGACTCAGCACCACGACGAACAACATGGTCGCACTCATCTTCAGGTGCCCGTCTGATAGAAGCACTTACAAGTTATGTTCGGAAATTATGAAGCAAGAACCAAGAAGCAAGACGTGTCGTTGGAGACGACCATGACTCTTAGTTGACAAAGTGGTTGTTGTGGATGAGAGAGTTCAAGTTGTCCAGGCACCCCAGCTATGGGTTCTAGTTGACAAGCTAGACCCACGCTAAGCTCTATTGGATACATCAGAAGTCCAACTCACCGCCGCCACGTCCGCTTTTGAGAGGCAAATGGCTTTGAAGAGCTCATCTGGAAGGATGGGAGCTATCAAGCTGCTGAGAGTATTGTGGATGCACAGTATATCAATTTCAGGGGGCTGCTTCCAGATCCATCTCCCACTCCGCGTCCTCGTTCAAATCGCGAGAAGCGTCACATACGTGCTACGGATGCAACACTGGCGTAACGACACTGCAATGCTGTTGTGGCTTCTGATCCTGGTCTCGTTGGGCGAGGGGCTTGCTGCATAAGAAGAAACATAGTGCTTCGAAGACAAATCAAAGTGCTGAAAGCAGCTGCCAAAATGAGCCTCAATCTTCGCTCTCATATTCGCTCTTCTCCTCTCTCCGAATGCTCTACATGCGTTGGTAGAAGTCCTAGCCTTCCTTCATCTTCAAAAATCCCCCAGCGGCAGGCTAATCGCCCGCTTTGCCGTCGTCTACCTCCTCATCTCGTAGGCTTTGGCTGACTTTGGGGATGAGGGGTGACATTATTGTCTGTTGGTCTTTACGGGGCTCGTGCAAGTTGAGGTGCAGGTGATGCTGCTGGCCGCGGCGGCGCTGGAAGAGGTCCGTCTGACCCGCTGGTCTCTTCAGCGTATCTGGACGAGGTGCTCCTGGGACGACGATGATCTCATATCGTCTGCTTAATATTAGCTTCCCATTGATCGACCTCATGGCCACCTCTGAGTCGCCTCAAGGCCGTCGCAAAACTCGAAATCTTCGGCATTGAAGTGCAGTAACATACCTTCGGATAGCCATTCCATCGCTTCCCGAGCTCTGCATGTGGATCGGAGCTTCGTTGGCCGTGGCCTCTGCTGTTCTTGATGAGCCGTTGCCCATAGTATCTTTAATTTGGTGGTGATGGTGTGGCTAGATCTATGTTGTTGTGGTCAAGGAAGAGAGGGAATTCTAGCCCTCGGAAGAGAACTCGAACTCGACGTTGGATTCGGAAGGCTTGGAGCTTGCTGTGGGATTCAGACACTGCAATGGAGGCTTGAGAGGAGCAACTTCTCTTGGGGATCTCATTGCTTAACGTGGTCTTGCTGCTACGAAGGAATGATGCTTCTGCTCTTGAGCTGCCCAGCGGCTGTAAATACAGAGGAAGACTACTGCCGAGATGTTGTTGAGACGAGTGAGGGCGCACGAGCGACGATGGTGTACGTGGAGCCCGGAGGTGGTCAGTGCTAGTAAAGACCGAGCTGTCGCTTTGTATCTTCACGCTCTCTCCTCCAGTCCACGTCTCAGAGAAGAAGGCTTTGCTGGTTCAAAGATTCTGGAATCAAGAACCGAGCCCTAGGGGCTACCGTCCGGTCTCTGTGGTTATTATTAGGTCTATCAACAAGAGAAATGCCGACGGTCTGGACAAGTCTCCGAACATAAGACCCTCGAAAGGGGCGAAAGGTGAGATGGAAGAACCTATCGAAGACGGCTTACATGGAGTGTGACCGTGGTCAATCCATCTCACCGATGTAAGAGAGGACGACCGCGTTGAGCAGCAGGACGTAGAGATCATATGCTGCTTCTTGTACGTGTGGGACTTCGTCCCAGTCCAGTCGTTGGCCGACGAGCAAAAGGACTCGAAAGGCACGTCGGGTTCTGAAGGTGTTGATGACTATGGGCACTGCGTCTCTTGGCATATTTGGTGGTTGGAGAGGAGGACGGACGATTTTTGAGTAGTGGTGGTGTTGCGAATGGTTCGGTAGGTTGCTTGGGGGCATGAGAGGTCACAAGGTAAAGGTGTTCTGGGCGGACGAGGCGACAAGGCAGGAGACTCTTCTCTTCCAATCTGTATTTCCAAAGCTCCTGTCACGTCGCTGTTCACATGTATCCATTTCATGAGGGTACCATGATGCCCTTGAACTCTCCCTGAAGCTCATGAACTTGAGAATATATTATGAAATTTAGTAACACAATTGCCAATTGACAATTGAGAGCGGACGCAGAGGAAAGGACTTGTTATGATTCCTTACTCCCATCGTCAACTCCGTCCAGCTTCTGCCCCGAATCTTGGCGCAACCACAGCTGGTGCTGTTCTCCATGTTCTTCCATGTCCTGCCAGTGAGTGAGTACGGCGTTGGCATGCAGTCACTCTAGGCTGCCCCATACGACACAGAACTATAAAACGAGACTGGATAAGCTTCCTTTTGCTTGTCTACGAAACGTGCATCACCGCAGAAACGTGAAGCACACTCCTGCGTTGTTCTGAGAACCAGGTTTAGTCAAGAGCTGGAGTAAGTCGGGATTACGCCTGCATGACTAGAGCCTCGCGCAGTCTCTTGGAAGCCGCTCGATCACTCAACAATTCAGGACGCTTCACAAACCGTCTAACATCTTGGTTCAGGCTGGGCTTCATGACCTTTCGCGTCTTACTGCACATCATCTTCGTATAGCCAAAAGTGCTTCGAGAGCATCTGGGAGGCGCTCAGCCATCCTGGCTACGGTGACGATATACTTGCGTCGACGTGAAGTCTGAATGAGAGAAGCCAAGACTACAGATTGATCCCTTACAGCCATTGCTGTCGGATCGCCCGTCGGAGAACCTCTCGTATAGTGCTTCAGAGTTCGAGCGTTCGAAGTAGTTGTACGCAGCATTGATGAGGATCACTTTGGAGCATCCTGCAGGAAAACATACTGGGAGCTCAACTCGGCCAGACAAGTCAGTCACCGGACCGCGCTGCTTTCGCAAGATAGAAGGGTGGTTGAGGGTTAAGGTAGGTACAGTACAAAGAACTGTTCGGCGCAAGGACGTTGTTTTAAGCATTCGCGGAACGCCCCTCTCCGGCGGCTTATTTACCGCTTGTGGTTTGGCATCAGATCGACTACATAAAGCTGGTGGGCTCCAATTCTTGTCTTTTCCATCTGTCCTGTCCATCGCATGATGGGGTGTGTCTTCGGTTTATTTCATGCCTTTGGATCGTGCTCTGTTGATCTTGGCGGATTTCGTTGCAGCGCTTTCGACGGAGCTCTTTGTCCCGCGTAAGTGTGTCTCTACCGCACATGTATCTACTCAGGCAATCGGCCACAGGTCCAGTACAATCAACATCCAGCTCTATCGTTGTCGCCTGCATGTGTGGTATGCTTCGGGACTTTTCCTTACCATAGCTAGCCACCATTACTCCAGCTCTGCCCTCTCAACAAAGTCCGGCTATCTAAGAATCGCGCCTAGAGGCTCTTTTTCGACACGGCAAAACCACGAATCGGCCTCCCTGCGATCAGCGCGGGCTCCCATCACAACCTTTATTCATCTCAGCGTACCAGCTTTGGTGCATCCTTGATCCGTGCGCCCTCGATCTGTTGGCGGTGCGCGGACGGCCAGGCGCAACTACATCTGCCGCGCTAGCTCTGCTGACTAGCTGCACGATAGATTCGGATACGTCAAGGTACGTATAATGACCGCCAATTTTGGTCCAACACATGACCAGAAGATTCGACGTTTGTTCCTAAACCCATTGTTGAGCAGTTGACCTTCGAGAACGTATTCCGGGCTATTCTCCTTCAAGAAATCTCATAGCAATGGCCGTCAGTTGTCCCGCTTCTTGCACCATTGTAGTCACGCTTGCTATCTCAACTATTCCATCACATCTCCACCCGTCGTCTCTTGCGTTTCTTACTCCGATCGAGTCACTCGTGTTTCCTTGCGGTTTGCACTATAGGAAGAGTTCATGAATCACATCAAATCGGAGGTGATAGTTGGAAAATAAACCTCATGTGCAACGTCTGAGCTGCTGGGCTTAGATGTTACATCTCCAGCGCTCTCTGTCATGTCTTGACGGTCTGCCACAACTGTCGAGCACTGCATTCCGCAAGGAGCGCACGTTCCATCTTCCAAGTGTCGCTATACCGAACCCTTCAGAGTTCCCCTCATGGGATGCGCTGCTCTACAGCTTCCACCAAACACCGCTGATGCAACAAGGTCAAGTGACTATTTACTCGACGTTCATAGGGAAATTCCCGAAATTGCGTCCTACAACGGGAGAAAAGTAGAAGTAGGGAGACGAGGGTCTCGCCACTTTCAGAGAAATAGGACATAGATGCGAGCTTCATGCGAGCCTATCTAGAGCAGAATGTCAGGCATGAAATCTCTTGGACGTGGCAAGGATGAAACTTAACAAATGGCAGCTTCAAGTCATGTGGGTGACCATCAGCACGCCAGCAGATGTGAGAGATCTCTCGAAGTCATATCTCACAATGTTCATTCATGGTTTTCGGATGTTGCAACTTGTGTTGCGAAGTCACCGTCGAGACTCCCGGTATTTCAAAGCTAAAACGTTGCTTTCGCGTTCATGCGCTTAGTCAATTGAAGGATGTAGACACTGCCAACCTTCAACAACCATTCCTGGGTCTATGGAGCGCTCTCTGGAGCTTGCTCCAATACGGTCGTCTGACTGGCTCCATGTTTGGAGAAGTCACTATCGATACTCAGACCTAGCTGCAGCTCCTGCGCTATTTTCACAACTGCTGATCGCAAGGGGTAGCGTGCTTTTGGTTGCAGTTGTTGGCACCCTCACCAAACTACTATCACTTTCACCTGACCTCCTGACCTCTAGTTTCTCTCATCACACCCACTTGAGTCGACAGTATCAGAACCGTCTCTTGTTCTTCGACTCCTGACTTCGAGTCAACTGGCGGAGCATTCTTGCACAACCTCCTTCACTATCGACGAGATGTCCTCCACAGGTATCAGAGCATTTGCCGCGTCAGCTCCGTCCAACAAGTTCCCGAAGTTCACCGATGGTGACACCCGGATCGTGATCTCGAGCTCGAAGCAGTACCACCTACACTCATCTATCTTACGCATGCACTCGACCTCCTTCGCTGCTGCGCTAGTTCCAGAACACGCTGCTGCTCTCAGCAAGAAAGCTGAAAAGGAGGGTATTAACACTCGCTTCCATCTTGAGCTGGACCGGGAGAGCGACCTTACCACTGGACAAAGAGCTCTCATTCTTGTTGTAAGTCAGCCCAAATCTGTTCCATTGCATTTAGACACGTCAAGGTCCGGACTACGTTTGCTGTAACACATCTAGCAACAGCTCAACTACAAAGTCGTTGTGAGCTCGATGCGTCGCCAACCGTGTTTAGGGGTTACAGGTTACCAACCCATCCATAATATATCACTAACGTCTGCTGACAGGCGCTCGACGACTATGCTCGTCCTCTTCACCATTCCAACCTCCTACCTGATATCGAGAATGGTAGAGTCCCTGACCCAGTTTACGGCCACTATGATACGGTCCTCCGCGCACTTTACAACCAGCCGCCCACCCTCAACGAGACCGACATTGGCGCCATCCTTCGCGAAGCTATGGGTTTGATTGAGATTGCCGAAAATCTCAGTAAGCTTTGTCATATCAGTTTCCCGACTCTGTTAGTGGTAGACCATGCTAAACAATGATAGGCTGTGTCAGTGTCATCGCTCCCGCTGTTGGCATCGCCCTTACCAACCAGGGCCAAACACTCTACAAGGCCATTGCTACCAATCCAATTGCGTGGGTCAACCTCTCGGCCCGCATCAACTGCAAGGCTATCTTCAAGGAAGCGCTTATCAATATTGTCGGCCGCTACAATGTGATCTCCAAGGGACCACAGTGTAACACTATGACTCCCAAGATTCTCGAACTTGTCACTCGTAAGCATCAAGAACTTGTCAAGATGTGCCGCTCTGCGGAGTCGAGGATGCATGGACACTATCCAAGACACGTCATGCGCAATGAGGGCCAGGACTGTGGTCGCGCCTCTTACAGCAACGACATCTTATCCTGGATGGCTCTGTGCGCCTTCAGACACTGGCTTGGTCAGATCATCAACTACGTAAGTCACCTCTCTCAACCCCACAACACCAGAGCCAGCGCTCCACGCCCATCGATCCACATCAGCTGACGTTCGCTCTCCGACGCAGGACAAGAACTTCCGTGGCACGGACGGAGGCTACGAGCTCTACAACTCCATCAGCATCGGCGGCAACGCCTACCTCACACGCGCCGTCATGGAGAACTTCCACTCCAAGTTCCACATGTCCAGGAAGTGCCAGGGCGTGCTGGAGAACCACCTGAATTTCCTCAAGGAGGACCTCAAGCAGTTCGTCGAGGTACGTGGACGTGTTTGAGATCCGGGCTCGGTCCACTGACGACCTTTGCAGCCCCTGATGAAGTGCAACCTCCAGGTCGACAGGAACTCCTTCGAGGTCAAGTGGCTGGCCTGCACGGAGGTCAGGCCAACTGACTATCCGTGGATGGCGTCTGCACTAGAGGGTGCTGCTGCCGGTGCTGAAGAGCGTTCGGAGGAAGTGTGCGGTGAGGAGGTTGAGGAGGAGGAGGAGGACGTCTCGAATTAGACGCACGTCCTCGGGCCCCCTCCCTTGAAGAACTTGCTGGGCTGATGCTTGTGGGGGCCTGCGGGCCAGAGGCAACTGAGAAGCGGGTGACTTTGGTGTTTCGGTGGGGCACAGTTGATCAATTCTGCTTGCTCTGCTGGCTGTGGTTTTGCGCGTTCTGCTTCCTCGGAAAGAGAACTTCAATATCGTAGCTCAAACAGTCGTCTGCTGGTGATCTGTGACGTGACACGACACCACAAGCACGAATGCGGTGTATCAGAGGCTGACTTGTTGTAGTGGGCTCTCACAAGTCGTTTGACAGACGGCGATTTACAGAGCGTCAAGCAACATTGGCTACGTGGCGATGGGTCCAAGTTCAGGGGCATGAAGACCCTTGGGACAATGAGAGTTTACATGCCGAGAAGGTGTTCGGTTCATCACACTGTACGTTCTTGCTTGCAAGACCTCCACCATGAGAGCTCAAGAAGACAGGTAGTGTACAATGTCGTGGTGCCTCGTTTTGTCCAGTCTGAGTCCGTTTTCCAGTCGGAGACTGACGGTGTCCACTACTACTGCACGTGGCTGCCTAGTACCCGAGTTGTTCCTCCATGAGCTCCTTCATTCTTTTCATGCTCCTTTCCAGCAGTTCGTACGACAAAAGGTTGACCTCGTACATCGCCGCCTGCACTTCTGGCTTCCCGAGTAGCTCTGGATGGGCGTTGAGGGCGTCGGCAGCAGCGCGTCTCAAGAACTTTTCGTCCTCCGGGGTGTTTTGATAGGCCACATGGAGAGCAGGGATTAACTCTGCATCGTTCCAATTGAGCGGTGAGTTGTTTCTCAAACTAGACGACAGCTGCGGCTTTCAGCCGCCAAATTTCATACTTCTCCGCGAGAGCGTAAAACCCTGGCGTGGAGTAGAGAGGTTGGAGCGACGGTCACTGATCTGAGCTGGTCCGGGAACTCCAGATAGTGGCGACAAGGCTTGGAGAGCTTCGGGACCTTCTCGGCGTAGTCGAGGTGGTAGAAGTAGTGGATCGTCGTGGCGACGGCTTCGGAATGGATCACAGACAAGGTCGATCTTCCTCTCGATAGCTTCCTGTCAAAGGATGGACTCGCCTTCTAGTTCTGGGTCATGTAGACGGCTCGCCTTGTCATACCGACACGCAGCAGCGAAGAACTCCGAGCGGGGGCAGATGATGGCCTCGTGCACTCGATAGGTTGCTCCCGCGCAGGCCATGGTCAGGTCGCTGTGCTGTGAAGACTCATGAATTCTGGGTAAGTGGCTAGCTCATTTCTTGAGCAGGCATTGTGGGTCGAGGGCATGCCTGCTTGTTCATCGATTTCATCAAAGCTTTCTTCGGCAGTGGTTTCCGTTTTGATTTGAGACATCTTGTGGGTTGGAAGACAAGAGTTGGGGAAGTACTTGCAAGGTGGAGCGTAAGTCGACGGAAGGTATGTTGTCTTACGGTGGAACTGTGATGCAAGATTCGGCGAGGGCGAAAGAATTGTCGGAAAAATGACTTGAAGAATCGGGAGGCTGAATGTATGTAGATGGAAGGTAAGTCGTTGCGTGGTGGAGATGTGGTGCAAGCTTGATATGGCCAAAGAGAAGGAAGTGTTCGAAAACTGATACATTCGAAAGAGGCACGCGTTGCAACCTGCCGAGACTGTGCGTCCAAAACAAAGGGAACAACAAGGATGGCAAATACGGGGTGTTTGGACCTCAAAAGAGACACGTGTTGTGCTTTTGGAAGCAGAGCTACAACTGTGACACGTCTTCTAGCTATCGTTCACGAGTCCTAGCAGACTGTCTACTCTGTCCGCCACAGGTATTCTATGGCTAGCCCATGCAGGGATGACAGGAGAGAACGCGAGAGAGACAAAACTAACAGACGAGGGAATAGCAAGCAACGTTCGAGCACAGTGATCTTGCGAGTCTTGTGATTGCTACGAGTTGACAAACGGAAACACACGATACCTCAGCGTCTCATGTTCGACCGCTCACAACGATCGTGCTTAACGTAAGCGCTTCCTGGTGTTGTGGATTTCAACGTGACACACTTCCCCGTCTCATAGAACTCGCCTCGTAACACTTCCCGGTGTTGTACAATTCACCTACCAGGGGAAGGACGGAGGTGGTTGGGTCATGAACAAGACACGGGGCGTGTTGTACTCTCGACGAAGGAATTTCCATTTTCCAAACTCGCCCTCATATCAACAGTGATTGCTTGCACGTACGCTGGGAAGGGGTCCTACCGGAGACTGCTCCGTCCACTATGGCCGTGCTGCGGCTATCCAATCTAGAAAGACAAGACGAACGTAAGATGTTCGAAAGTTCGACATAGAAGGCAAGAGGCAAAGAATGCCCGAAGCGTGTTGCTTTTGTGATCTGGTTGATGAACAAGTATGGCATAGATCCCTGAGCGAGGAATATTCGTTTGGTAGGTCTGCTGTCCGTAGCAGCTACGTTTGCGTGTCCAATACGATAGATGCTTTTGCGTGATACAGTACAAGAAGAACATTACCGACGACTACCTACTGCTCCCTCCTACTGCGCCTTCTTCGCCCCCTTCGCCTTCCCCCTCACAGGCTCACTCCACAGCCAAAGCGCCACAAACGCCAGCCAGCCAACGGCCGTGACACCGATGCCGCCAATCCACGGCCAAGCCGCCGAGATGACGAAGCTGCGGGGCCACTCGTCGTGCGCGAAATGGCGGACAGTGACGGTGCGCTTCTCGTCGATGTTGGTGAGGAAGGGCCGCTTGTAGTTGACGCGGAAGTTAAAGATGCCGTGTTGGTCGGGGAGCGTAAAGGAGGTCGAGAAGAGGGTGCTGTTGGCGGTGCGCGAGGTGGGTTGTAGGGCGAGCCGGTGGAAGGGGGAGAGCATTGAAAGTTCGAGCTGGATGGTGTCGGCGGGGGGAGGGACGAAGGGGACGAGCTTGTCCATGTCGTATTCTGATAGCTCGATTGTGAAGGTCTGATGGTGGATGATGAATTAGTATGTATAGGGCGAGCAATCCGAAGCACAAGGGCTTTTAAAACGTACCACATCATTCTTGATTCGATAGATCTTCGGGTTGATCTGAGCAGTCCCTAGCGCGCTGCTGTTCCCAGTGCTAGACTTCTCGCTAGCATCATTGAGGTAGTGCTCGACTCTTCCGACCTTCAAAACACCCAGCTCTTGGAAGGTCCAAGCGGAAAGACTAGAAGCGAAGTTTCTGTTGGCTGTAGCAACAGCCTTACCACCAAACGCGCTAGACTTGACCTGTGCATTGAACCACTCATCTTCGAGCATTTCTGTGCTTCCCAAGACTGTGAATCGCGCGCTGTTCCGGGCCTGGAAGGCGGAGACCAGACTCAGCTGTTCACCGACCGCGAATGGCTCTTCGTCGTTCTCGTCTTTCGGGTTGTACGCGTAGGACGTTGATTGAGCACGGATTATAGGTGCCAGTAGCGGTGATGCGTTGCCCAGAACGTGTCCGACAGCTCTGGGGACCACAATGGGTCCATTCTGAGCGAAGTAATTCTTTACATCGGGCCGCAAGCTCTTCGGGCTTTTCGTCAATAGGACATCATGTTTGTCACCCGCACTCCTCTCGTCGTAACTGAAGTGGTCTACCACAACGCTGTTCCTGTCTGGCGGAAGATGGATGTCCAACTCCAGTAGCAAGGACGAGATGGCTGCCGGGGTAGGAGAAGTGGCGGAGAGACCGAGCATGATGTTACCGGCGTTGTTGACAAATTCGAGGAGGATTTGAGGTGTCAGATTAGGTCCGAGTCCTTTCGACTTGGGAGGGAGAAGCAGGAGATGGTCGTAGGCGCGTTCGCCGTGCTTGAACAGCCTGAGAGCTTCGGACTTGGGTGACTCGAAAGAGAGACGGTACCCTCGTGCTAGAAGCAACAGTAAGCATCCAAACATTGCCGATTCCCTTAGAACGGCTATACTCACATTCGAGATCTCCCCAAAAAGTGCCATACTTCTCCTTCTCGGCCAATTCCTCGATCACAATAAGCAACCGACTGCCCGTCGAGCTCAGTGCCTGGACCGCGCCCAACAGCGCCGCGAACAATAACGAAAACAGCACCCTCATCGTCGGTATCGATGTGTTTACTCGGAGCTCGATGCTGGAGCTTTGGAAACGTGGTTGATGCCAAGAATTCACGGAACGGGTCCACTACCGCGCCGTCTCGAACCTCACCTCCGACTCCAAGCTCACGACCGCCAGCCAACACCCGTTCTCCAGGCCGCCCGCCGCAAGCTCACCACCACCCCCAAGAGCTCTTGAGACATTCAATCGGCTGCCCTTCGGCACCTCTCCCTTACACCGACTGTCCAGCGCTTTTCAGCCGCCTGTCGGCCATATCGACAACTCCAGCCCACGATGTCCAGCCCCCGCTTCTTCTCCGCGCCTCTCTCATACATGCGCTGGGCCTCGATCGAGAAGCCTGCTATCTTCTACAGCATCGTCGTCGGCTGCATAGGACCCGTCATGATGGTTGTTGTGCCGCCACTCCGGCACAGATTTGGTGATGGGCCGAGGGAGGCTATTCCCTTGAGTTACCCAAGTGAGTATTCCAGTCTACAGTTGTGGAGAAATTGGGTGCAGGACGTAGAGAGGGGAGAGCAGACAATGATACAATACTGTGTGGCGCTGACTGTTGCTATCTGCGCAGTACCTAAGGGACCGAGGAAGATACCTGAGGGCTACGATGATTAGAAGGCCGATCGCGGGACGTGACAAGAGAGGAAGAAGGGATCAGGAGGTGGAGGGGAAAACGGATTGCGTTTCAAACGAATGAAGTTCGTTGCACCGCGGACTGCGACATGAAATTCCCGGCACCACATGAGCTGTGATAGGAGGGATGCTTGTACTGCCTGTTGTACGTATGCGTGAGGCCACGAGGGAGACAACAGTTCTCTGTACATGGCCGTTCCGTACCACAACACGACAGTCCTGAGTGTCTTCATTATGCGTGTTCAAGTGGCTCTATTTGGGGCCACGGAGGGCAAATACTGCTTGGTGACGCTTTTGTGACGTGGAGGACATGTGTCTATTTTATGCCTATGTCACGCTGCCGCAGTTCGTCTCTCCGTCTCTCAACTCATCTCATCCTTGATCTCATCAAGGACGTTCTTGATCCTCGGCTCACCAGCACTCTTCTTCACACTCGCCGCCCTTAGCGCCGCTTCGAAGTCAGGGACCTCCTTCTTTACATGATGCCTGAAATTAGCGCCAATGGTAAGCAGCGTACCCATAGCGACCAGCGACCTGTAGATAACTTCGCTGTCCTCCGCTCGTTGCAACAGGCCAGTCAAATCTTGCAGAAGGCGAAGGCCTCTGATGGTGGTCTGAGTGCCCTCAGCGCCCTTCTCGCCCCTTTCAAGCATGACGGCGTAGTTGATGTACAGTGTGGCGATCGCAACGGCTACGTTTCTGTTGGCGGATTGCAGGAACGGGTGCATTAATCCAACTATCTTGTCGAATTCGCCGTCAGTGATGAGGCGGCCTTCGTCAGTCATGAACACGTTAGCGAGACAACGGATGGCAAGCATAGTGTTGTTTGGCCGGTCGTGAGCGCTTTCGAAGACACCGGATGATGCAAGAACATCGACTATGTCGTCTGCGCTAGAGGAGGTGCGAGTGACGAGGTTCGGTGAGGCGGCCGCAAGGAGGCGTAGCAGATCTAGCCCTGGGAGTCGTAATTCGACTGGCCAGGCAGTGGCAAGACGGAGGACAAGGTCAATGCCATCGTCAAGCGCTGCATGGGGTTTCGGTGCGTATGAGGTGGCTTGGGCGAGAGACAGTTGTTTGACGAGAGCGGAGAGTACGTTGAGATCAGAGGGGTTCAGGGAGAGACCCTTCGCGCCGCTGTTGACTAGGATTTGATTGTTCTCTTCAGCTTTCTTTTGGACCTTGTCCAACGCTGCAGAAGCTATCGAGAGGTACTGTGTTTGAGGCAATGCGCGGGGTCGAGAGGTAGCTGCGATGGTCAGCAATCCTACCAGGTCCTCGAAAGGTCATCTAAGTACTCACCAACAGGCGGTGCAGGAGCATTGACTTCGCCAGGTCGATATCTCGACTCTGAGCCCCAAGGATCGCTGCCAGGCGCTTGAGCTTGCGGACCGGCAGCTGCTCCAAGGGTAGCCCCTTGCGTGTTGGTCACAATGAAGTTTGCGACCTGCTCCAGATACGTGACCGGCAATTCATTGTCGGCAATGAACTTGCTGGCCGCCTCGTACGGATTTTGGGAAACATTGAACGGTAGTTTGAGAGGCGGCTTGCCATCTTCTATATCCACGTCGAAAACATAGTCGAAGTCTTTGCCTTGATACCGGACCTTTCGGCCACTGCTGCCTGCTGCGTCTACTACAGTACCAACGAGGAGCCACTGGTTTGCAGCCGTTGACCAAGAATACGCTAGTGATCTACGTCAGTTCTATGTTTCTCGACTGATCGGGTGACCCACAACTCTCAGAAAATTAACTGATGATTCGGAATCACTAAAGACCGGCTGCAATCAATGGATCTTTGGGTCCATCCATACATTGAGTGTCATATGCAAGTGGATTGTGATGGAAACAGAAGATCTGTGGAGCGTGTTCACCACTCTCGGGTACAACAGAACACACAAGGGTAGGCTCACCTGATACGTTGCCATTCGACTCCTTGATCATCTGCACCTGACCCTCCTTAGTCCCGGACTTCTGTGCTATAAAATCTGGACCAGGTAATTGCTCTTTGTTAACGGCACCGTCACCAAGCGCCTGTTGCGGGATCGAGGAAGCCTTCACAGAATCCTCGAACGCCTGGATTGTCGCCGGTTCGCCTTGGCGCTCGAGATCTCTGCTGAACACTCGTACGATGCGATCGCTTGCCCCCGTCACAATGTCTCCATTGCTTTTACACGCCGCCACACTCCATACTGAGATCGCAGGATGGGTGATCGTTTGTATGCATTGATCGCCTCTCCATACCCGCACTGTTCTGTCTTCGCTGCTGCTGACCAGGTCCCCGTTCGGAAGGCACGCGAGGGAGTAGATGAAGTTCTCGTGACCGTGGAGTTGGGCTACCTCAGTACCGTCAAGAGTCCACAACCGAACG
This sequence comes from Cryomyces minteri, assembly GCA_005059845.1. Classification (NCBI taxonomy): domain Eukaryota; kingdom Fungi; phylum Ascomycota; class Dothideomycetes; genus Cryomyces; species Cryomyces minteri. The sequence continues at coordinate 21,328 of NAJN01000463.1, forward strand.
ACGGCATCATTGCCTGCGGACGCAAACTGTGCGCCTGAAGGGTGATTGGAATTGAGTTTGCAAAGGGCTCGAACGACGTCTGATGAGCCGTTTATGGTGCGGATTCGCTTGCCAGAAGGATGGAATACTCGAATGAGCTTGTCGGCGCAACCTAGAACGCAGATCAGAATCTCGTCGGACGACCTCTGACGTCTACGCGCAGTTGTATAGGGTAGAGAAAGCCACACAGAGTGCTGGCAGCCTTGCGACTTGCTCGAAAGACACAGCCTTACACACCTGTGATTATGGTCTCCCGGTCGTAGGCCAGTACAGCCCATACACTGGCCTCGTGTCCTTCCAGTACGGTGCTACTCTCCCACCTCCCAAGCTCCCAGACTCTTGCTGACGTATCCCAGCTACCACTGACAATTGTTTTGCCGTCTTCGCTGGCGTCTAAGGCACACACGTTTCCGGCGTGACCTAGCAGCAATCCTTCTGCATTTTCTTCTGGAGCCTTGCCCGGTTGCCGCACCTCTATGATGGTGTCTTTGCCTCCTGATACTATGAGGCCATCCGGGTAGCTTGAGGAGGGCTGCACATATGCGAGGGCGTTGACGAACGCTGTGCCATGGGAGGACAGTGTCCCATCGAAGGTCGGAGGCGAAGCAGTGACAAGCTTCCACAGCCGCACAGTCGCATCGCGGGAAGCTGAGAGGACAGCGTGTGAGTTAGGAAAAGCTACTGCTCGAACCTGTCAGGTCGCGCTGGGGTCAGAGAAGACAACACAACAGCTGAAAGCAGAGCAACCCACATCGTCCTCGTGGCCACTTAGGGACGCGGCAAGCTTGTAATCCCCCATTGAGGACATGGTTTGCGGAGGTGTCACCGTGACGGCTTACTGTACCGTTGTCAGAATGGGGTGGGTGTGCATGAGGCTCAAGCCACCGGGGATCCCCAGGCACCGGCCGTCCACAAAGGTGTCACTGTATGAGGCAGTGCAGGGGGATAGATCAGCCTTCTGTGAGATGCAAGGTGATTCTCATGCGCTGACATTCAAGCTTAACCACGGAGCTGAAACCAGAGGTGTGGTCCACC
>NAJN01000464.1:0-22364 GCA_005059845.1 Cryomyces minteri
AACGCTCGGCGAGGTGGCTGTCGAGAGCCGGCTGAGACTACGTGGACGCCTTGATGGCACTCTTGGTGTTGAGATTGCCGTTCATCTTGTGCTCGATAAGGGTATACACAATATGGTGCATAATGTTGGAGTCGACTGAGATAGCGGTCCAGGTCTTTGCGACTTCGTCAGCCGTCAACTGCTTCGTCGAAGCGTGCTTGTTGATATGGGATACAAAACAGGTGTCCGGGGTGGTTGTGCTCATAACGGGGATGATCGGAGTTGCTGCTGGATCCTGAAGAAGTCCGCTCCGCTTTGTCGTCCTCAAATGCTATCCCAGGGTTATACAAATCATGCTGCTGGTTTGTAGGTTCACCTTTCACATCTGAGTCTGTTGGAGAGGAGAGGCTTCAATTGCATTCTCCATCTCTTTCTCTCTACGATTTGTCTGTATGTTCTAGTACGCTCGTTTACTAGACAGACGCACCAGCTTCGTCAAACCGACAGACTGTGTAAATGACAGAACGCCTCCCAATGCCAGAGACCCGGAGATTCGGCGACTTCTTGAGCACCTGATAGCGCACTCAACCGACGAGGCCACCGCGGGTACGCTGACCCGGCGCAAGCGCCTTCTCGTATGCGCCGCCCTGGTGCTTGGTCGGCTCCCTCCACTCCGCATGACGTTTTGCAGCCTTTGCAGCTTCCTTCTTGTTGTGCTCTTGACGCTTGAGCGCGATTTTCTTCTGCTGTTCCCGCAGTGCCCATTTCTCCTCCAGCGCTTTCTGGTGCTCAAAAGACTTGTTCCTCATCTCACGAACCTCGCTGAGTAGGCCATTGAGCTCGGGCTGCGTTGCCACGTAGGCCACAATTGCCGATTCGTGATCGAGGTTGTGGTCGTGCTTCTTGTCAACGAGAGCAAAGAGCATGTTCTTCAAGATCTTCGACTCGCGTGGGAGTGTGTGCCACACGGTTGCCACCTCCTCAGCAGTGAGTTGCTTGGTGGAAATATGCTTGTTCAGATGTGCAACAAAATGATCGGCCGGGGCAGTGATGCCGAACAGAAGAAGAGCTTGATAGACGAGGACATTCTGGGCGAAGCCGAACTTCTTCTCTGCGAAGAGGCGATATTCGTTTTTACCTTTGTGGTGGCAGGCTTTGACCATCCACTCTACGACCCACTTGACAGCTCCTGGAGCAGCCAGACCCGGACCAATGTGGAGGATCGAGACAAGTCCCGTTGGAGGCGGAATGCTGACGTTCGCTGAGGTAGCGCCAAGTTGCTGAGCGCCAAAGGTCGAGTAATGAACGACCACTGCCCTTGGCAGATCAGAGCTGATGTTGCGGAGTCCTGCGTCGGTGGCCAGCGTGATGGATACACGAGCCTTGTCCCTCAACAACGCTGCGCGGTCGTGGAGGGTGGGAACGTGACTACGAGGAACGAGAGCAGAGGCTGCCATGTTTGCTACATTGGTCGCCATCTTGGGTGATGTAGCCGCTTCAAAGAAACCGCCGTGGCGTTTTTTGGGTGCTCTCGAACTGCTGATGGTTAGAAGGACCGACGAGCTGGCTGTAGAGGAGTAGCAGACGGGGAACGTACTCAGGAAGAATTATGTTTCTGGTTGATGGCAAGTCGTCTGGAGACAGAGTGCGACTTGGGAAGAAAGGAAGAAGGAAGATATCTGAGAGGGTGGAGGCAGCTGTTTAAGTATGCCATAAAGGCGATGGTGATTAAGCACAATGCTGTGTTGTTCACACGGGTGTTAAAGGATCAGCAGGCTCCAACAACACCTAGCTGGCGCCATGTGCTATACACTAGTGAGTGAAAGGCTAAGAACAGTGAATTTCAACGCAAGAACGACCTTGTCCATCACAAGATTTTTGATGAATTGAGCTTGCGCTTGAGTTCTGAAGTCACTGAATGTGACTTGGCTGTAGAAGTGAGTCTGGTTACCGCATCCCTGTCCCCATGACGATGTGAAACGTTGTGACACACAAGGAGCTTATGTCTCGATATGTCATTGCCACATAGAAGCGAGTAGTTCTCATGCCTTCGTGGGTGAAAGCGAGATGTTCACGGACAGCATATTGGCCATAGCAGTCTGAACAGAGTAAAGCGTCGTTGTCGGAGACACGACATGCAGCATTTGCCTTTGCAGTAGCTGACGATCTTGCCTCGAGCAGTACACTCAAAGCCGTTGATGCCTTCCATTGCCTCAATATTGCCGATGACGAGCATGCCGCACACCGTGTCGACCACTTGCTGTAGCGTCGCAAGAACTTCCGAGAATACCCCGGTCGAACAGTAGAGATGAATCAGCAGTGCTCCAATGCTGTCGGTGTCGTGGGTGAGTTCAGAGTTCTTTGAGTCAACGACCGAGAGGGACCGGATGTCCTGCCGGAAGATGAATTGCGCTTCTGACTGGAGTTTTGGAAGGCGGAGGAGCAACTCCATCTTTTTGTAGATGTATTCTGGGTCTTCCGTGGGGATACCTCGGAACAGAGGTATGGGAGCGGATGTGATCTGTTGCTGGAATAAGTACGTGGTTCATCACATCTCCTTTGTGACAGATTGACACCCACGGTCCGTTTTATTAGGCAGAACCCTGGACTCTGCGGAACGTCTGGATGAGGATCTCTGTCAATCTTCTTGATCCGGAGGTCAGTCTCGCAAGGGCTTCGCCAGTACGAGTTCCACTGAGGCCATACCGCTAGGGAGCGCAGCATCCGCAGAACCCAAGTAGACTGGTTCAAATACCGTCAGCGTTTGCATCTCTGCATCGCAGCTCCTTGCCTTCAGGGTCGATTCAGTCCTTCGCCACGCTGGTGAGTTCGTGGAGACTTGCTGCGCATGACTTGGCAAGACTCTCTTAGTATCCAGATCCTTCCCATCCGAGCGATGAGTTTGCTAGATTGTCATCAAGAATCTGACCTATTCGAGGTATACGCCTTCGTCCACTTCTACACACAGAGGGAGGATAATTGGGGGCCAGCGTATTTGCATGCGAATGCAAAGCTGCTTTACATCATCGCAGTGTACTCAGCCTTGCATCTGTTCGGGCGTTATGGTACTCCGATGTGTCTATACCGGCACCCGCACCGACACCGTCGTGGACAAAAATGGTACGAGAAGGAAGAAGGTGCTTGCCGAATGATTTGTGAATATGAGCCATCCGTGTGGAGCTAGAAGCTGCTGCTGGGGTGACGATAGCGGGGGATGATGGTGCCATAAGAGGTCGCAGGGCTTGGATGACTTCAGTCTTGAAACGATCCAACATCTCGTTGACATGCCCCTGCACTGTCTGCTCAGCTTGAGCGACCTCTCGCCTTAGGCTGGTAAGATTGTCCAAATTCTCCTGGGTCTCGCCTCGAGCTCGTATGCAGTCTTGCCCCTTTCTCCTCCAACTGAGTCTCCTTGCCGTGGAGCCTCGCCTCCTTCTGATCGAGCTGGGTCTCTCTCCCATGGACTCTGGCCTCTGTCTTGTTCAGTTTGATCCTTCGGCTGTTCTAGTCTTCCTCCGCGGCGCGGAAGGTTCTATTTGCGGCTTGTGGTGTCTTGTGAAGGGTACGAAAAATTGTGGCTGCCCTCGGCGTCTCGGATGACGTCTGCAAGCGACTGGAGAACCAGCATCCTGTCAGGGGTTTGAGCCTTGGGGGATTCGTTGAAGACTGAGGGGACGACGTATTGTTTCTCCCGATTGGTAATCTTCAACAGTGCATAGGATAGGAGACATGCACTGGTCCCCAGCTTCTTGAAACGATGATGGTGCGATTCGACGTCGTACGGGGATCCAAGGATCGGTTGTTTCGCCGGTCTCGGCTTCGTGATGCTGCAACTTGGCGATGTTGGTGGACTGAAGGATGCGATTCTCAGAGAACGCTGATAAAGGCCCCGTAAACGCCAGTACTCTCCATGGCGTCGAAAAATATGGCCTATTCCGATACTCTCCCACGGCTTGGTCGTGGAGAGCTAGCCCAGCGATGCGATCGTACTCGTCTGAGTTTCTTCCGTTGCCAGCCATGCCGCAGTCGAGGCTATAGAGACCGCTGAGCCGAAGGGTTCACATTCGGCCAGGTCGTAGGGAGAGCAGGGGTGATGATCGGCCTGTGAGGAGGATATATAGGCTTTGTGCCCAGGAGATCATGACTCTATAAGACAAAAAGCGGCTGATAATTTCCATACAACCACAATGCGAAAGCTTTACGTTCGCGGAGAGCTGGAAGAACAGTCCCTGCCTGGGCGCTCATGTGAGAGAGTAGCCAGGAGCTCAAGAGTATAAATTTTGTCAGGATGTCCGTGTTCCGTCGTTGAGCATCAGCGGTAGCCATGACTGTCTTGTAGCATTGTCACTGCTCAAGCAACCACAGGGCTCTCGGTGGAATAGCCGTGCACACAAGACTGTCAAACTTGCGGCAGTCGGAGACCTTTGAACAATGCTTGGAGAATGAAAAACTCTTCGAGCCGACACACGTTATACTCACATCTAGCGCTGTTCTTCTCTAGGCGGGAACGTTGGATGAAAGCGATCAGAGCACAGAGACAGAAGGAAAGTGAGGTTTGCAGAAGAGACTAGAGCAACCCGGAGGCGCGCACGCTTTGTTGAAGGGTGAGAGGCGAAGACAAAGCGGGTAGTGAACGTCTGTGACCTTTTTGTGGAGATTTGCAGAAGCGTGTATCAAACTTGCAGAGGCAAAGAACGAGCCCTTGTCCATCAAGCGAACGGTCCGCAGATCCTGCAGCAGAAACTGGCTTGGGGAACATGAACAATCGCAATCAAGCCTCTCCGACAATGTTCTCCATTGCGTAGAGGTGTGAATGTGCAGATCGTTGGTATGGAGAGACTCCTTGCTTGAAGAGACATAGACTGTGAGAAGAGCGTGACGCAGATCAACCAAGAGTAGGCGCATACACTGCTTGTTTACGACCAAAGAAGCTCTGGGATCTTGTGCCACAGGACTATGTGGTAGTTGGGGGAGAGATCATATCCTGGCGTGACGAAGAGTCGAAAATGTCCTCCGCACCTCTCACGCGTAGCTGTTGGCATCAGCATCCGCAATACCAGCGTCCTCCAAGCAACCCACACAAAACACCTACTTTGCTTCCTTGGTCCTGTATCAGAATAAGCCAAGATACCGACATACCGCAGTATCAACGTCGAGCTCCGCTCCCAATTCGGCATCCTCACCATCCCCGAGTACGCTCCACCAGACCACCAACCATTCCTCAGAGACTCGTCTTCCTCCACGGCAAGCGTCTACATCCCAATATACCCGTCTTCCCAATTTTGGATATGCTACTCCATCTCCCCACCGCATACACCGACGTCTTATTTCTACTTCAAGTTCTATATAGACAACAACCATGTTGCGAGCTGGGGCTGTGGGAAGGAGGATGACTACAGAGGGAAGACGATGTTCGGCCTGTTCGACAGCGGGGAAAGCTGGCAGGGTCACCGTGGCCTTGAAAGGAGAGCTTTATTCTTTCCAAGAATGGAAAGCGGCAACGAGGAGGAGATGCCCGGCGCGGATGAAGATTACATCGAGATCAAGGTCTTCAGATCGAGTGCGAGAAAGAGGATTGCGAAGGTGGCAGAGGAGTACAAGGAAGAGGAGCCGGGAGCGAATGCAGGAGGTGGCATTGAGTGAGTGATAATGTGGTGAGCTTGTTTCGAGACTGCATGCTTACAGGCACAGTCTCCTCAAAGCAGGCCATGTTCGGAAAAGAGACCCTCAAAGGTACTACAAGTACGCGCTCGTCGATCCGGTCGATCAGCCGTTCGCCACATTCAGATACTACTACCGCACATTGGCCCAGCTGGAGAGGCTGGGTGTTTCTGTCAATCGAGCGCGGTCAGCTTCGAGAGCGACGTGGGTCTCGTCGAGTGACAGTGCCTCTGGAAATGGCAGACTGGGCTCGTCGACTGCTGACGAAAGTAGTCCTGGAAAGGATCCGTTTCCAATGCCAGATAATCAGAACATCCGCGATATGTTCACCCAGCTACGTCGCCTGTCCATGCCCTCACCAAACACGCTGTTGCCCAGCAGCTCCCGGCGCGAGCCTCCATCGCCAACTAACAACATGCCGGGCGCCTTCGTCTCAACTCCAGATGAGGAGACGGCATCGCAGCGAGAGTGGCTCGTCAGAACACCCAGTCCGGTGAAGAGTGACCTCAAGAACGTGACGCACCCTTCGCCACCACCGGCGTCGATGAGGACAAGGACGAGTTCCTCAGGTTTACTCAGGCGTGTAGTGGACAGGGCGATCAGGAGGAGAGCTGAGAGCAAGGCGGGGGATGGCGATGAGCCGGAGTAATTGAGAAGATAGCATGACGGCTTCCTGGCTATGAAGCGGAGAGGCAGCTACCTGCGAGCAAATGCAGCAGCGAGTACGCATGGAATCGCTGGAACTATACAGGCGACCAACACTCGGGTGTGCTTTGTGTAGCGTCCTTGCGCGGCTGAAGGCAATCTGGAACCCCTTGATGCACCCCACACCTGCCACGCTCTTCCCTGCCGCTCCCCGCGTCAGCCTCTGTATAGCTTCCAACGCAGCTTCCCGTCCGCAACCTTCAGTTGCTCCCCATGGCTGTTGTAGGCAGTTGGTATTGAGGTCCAACGCAGCAACGTCAAGTCCCATCGAACCCCGGCCGGGATGCGCTTCCTCCTCGCTGCGGCGGCAACGCTGCTGGCGGTCGCCGATGCCTCGACGCTCACCCCGCCCGTGCTGCCGCTCATCGTCCGGAATCCCTACCTGAGCACCTGGCTGAACAACGCGAGGGATGTGCCGTGGAGTCGATGGCCGATGTTCTGGACGGGGCAGGAGATTGGCTTCTCGGTGCTGGCGTCGGTGCCCGATACTGGTGCGGTGTACCCGCTGCTGGGACGACCGCAGGATTCTTTGGAGGCTGGTGGTGAAGGGTAAGCAGCTTCGGACTCGTCCAAGACGAAGTGAGAAGGCCTCGGCGGCTCGTTGTCACCTGGTCTTGCATCACGGCTCTACGTGGCCATCGAAGAGTTGGTTGGTCGCGCATCGGTTCGCTGACCTGCTTCTCCTCCAGATACAACATCTCTTTCCCCACATACCTGGGCGCAAAGTACGATGCGTCGGTCACGAACCTCACCTACTCGATTCCGCATAACACCTCCATCCAGAAGCCCCTCGAGCTCGTTCTCTCCTTTCTCTCGCCGGTCACGCCTACATCTACACTGCGCCAGTCTATACCCGCAGCATACCTTACCGTATACGTCAGAGGCAGCTTCGATGTGGACGTCTACATCGACCTGAACGGTCAGTGGGTCAGTGGTGACAGAAGCAGCAAGATCACATGGGAGCTGGAGCAGACGAACTACGAGGATGCGAAGAAGCTCAAGACGTGGAAAGTCAAGCGGCAGGGGGAGCAGCTGTTCACTGAGTGGAATGACAGAGCGGAGTGGGGCATGCTACACTTCTCTAGTCCTGGGGTGAGTGGTGGTCGGTCTGACCAAAACGTTGTGCGCTGTGTGGGTTTCTTCTAAAACATGACTGACATTGTTGTAGGATGTACGACACGAGTCTGGTACTTCAGCACTGCTACGGCAGCGCTTCTCCAGAACAGGGACTCTTCAGGACGAGGTCGACGGGATGTTCCGCAGCATCATGGATGAGGAACCCGTCTTTGCCTTCTCGAAGAGCTTCAAGTTAGGCTCGAACACGACATCCTCGAGCGGGACCGACAGCGTGCTCTTCACGATCGCACATATTCAAGACCCCGTCGTTCAATATGCCTCCGCACGAGGTCTCACTTATATGCGACCCTTGTGGAAGTCTTGGTTCTTCTCAGACTCTGCACTCATCACATATCACTACCTCGACTTTCACAATGCGCAATCGCTCGCCTCCAACTACTCGACGCAGCTAGCCATTGACGCCTATGCATCCGGCTCTGACTCGTACGTCGACATTGTGGCTCTGTCTGCGCGGCAAACTATGGGTGCGACAAGCTTCTCTGGAACGGTGGACAACCCCCTGCTCTTCCTAAAAGAGATTTCAAGCAACGGCAACAGCCAGACAGTCGATGTCATCTTCCCGGCGTTTCCGTTCTTTCTGTATACGCAGCCAAGGTGGTTGGCATACCTGTTAGAACCGTTGCTGGAACACATGCTTAGCGGCCAGTATCCAAACAAATACACGATGCATGATCTGGGCTATCACTTCCCGAACCTCACCGGCCACCAACACGGCAATGATGAGTACATGCCCGTTGAAGAGTGCGGAGATATGCTCATCATGGGTTTGGCCCTGGTAAACTCTCTCAGCTACGGGAGTGGACATGAAGCGCCGTCAATTTGGTCAGCGCTTGGCAGCGGCGACTACAACGCAGAGTCTACCACCGAGAGCGTCTTCGCGCTCTCAGCATTGGAGGTTAGAGACGGGATCCAGGGGCTGGACGACAGATGGGGTGGCGAGGCGATGGGGGCTCATCAAGCAAAAAAATGGTTGGGCAAGAGCTACCGGCTCTGGAAGCAGTGGACCGGCTACCTTGTCGAGTTCACGTTGGAGCCGCACAACCAGCTCTCGACCGACGATTTCGCCGGCTGGCTCGCCTTGCAGACCAACCTCGCGCTCAAAGGCATCATCGGCATCAAGGCCATGAGCGAGCTCGCCGCCATCATGGACGAGGAGACCGACGCCACGCACTACCGCAACATCTCCGCCGTTTACATCAAGCGGTGGGAGGAGCTGGGCATTTCGCGCGACGGCACGCACGCCAAGCTTGCGTACGACTGGTACGGGTCCTGGACGACGCTGTACAGCCTGTACGCCGACGCGGTGCTGTGCTTCCACCCGTCCAACGCATCCTTCGTCTCGGCCTCTACCATCCTCAAGCACGGCAGCGGCCAAACGCCCATGAAGCCAGCCCATCCGAAGCGACCGGCACACGACAACTTCATTCCCTCCCGCATCTACGCCATGCAGTCGACCTGGTACGCGGCCGTGATGCAGAAATACGGCCTCCCGCTCGACTCGCGCCACCTCTACGCGAAATCCGACTGGGAGTTCGAGGTCGCGGCCGTGTCCTCGCGCGCGACGCGCTCGCAGATCCTAGACCGCGTCGCCAAGTGGCTCAACGAGACAGAGACGGACCGCCCCTTCACGGATCTGTACAACACGGAGGGCAAGGGCGGGTTTCCGGGGCCGGATTTCTTCGCCCGGCCGGTCGTCGGCGCGCATTTTGCATTCTTGACGCTCGAGAGGGCGTGCGGGGGCGCTGCGAGGAGGGGGCTGGCGTTCTTGGACGAGGATGGGGCGAGGGACGAGTTGTGAACTTGTTGCGCTGGGCTGGGCGACCACGTCTAGAGCGTGTGGGTAGTGCCGTGCTGGTCTTGACGGTGTACTAGATAGAGCTGACTGGAAGAACTAGTTGGAAGAACTGATTGGAAGAACTGATTGGAGAACTGATTGGAAGAATCGATCAAAGAACTACCATTTCCTGTTCCTCACTGTACTCTTCCGTGATAGGGATCTTCTTGGCGACGCCCGGAGTTCTGGGCTGATGAGTGAGAAGAGGGCAACGCCCACTCCCCCCCCCACCTTCCCCCCTCCAATATCAGAGCTTTCGAACAGACGTACAGCACAGCTATGAGTGGCTGCGGAAGGCGTATCTCTGACGAGGGCCTGTCACGCAGTATACCGTCCGGGACAGCTCACGACCGATGCTTGCCAGTCCCTCTTTTCGAAACGACTAATCAGCAGTCGCACACCGCAAGCACGTTCGGGGTCAACACTGGGGTGTGTGACTGCTTCCCATAAACGGACCACGCTCTGCTAGACCAGAACATGGTAGAAAGGGTACGCAGAGACGTCAGAAACTCGCGAAAGTAGTGCAGGATGCCATCGGCTCGGGTGAGGACGCGGTGAGAACACGCTTGAGCAGTGTTGGTGTCTATTGGGGCCAGAAGCTACGCGCGAGTATACCCTCGGTCACGTTGAATATCACTTTGGAGACGCCCGCAATAATCAAGCGGCAGAGGAGCGGCTGTCCGAGATGGTGCCACAACACGGGGCCACAAAATCGAAGGAAGACAGGAGTTCGAAGCCCAGAGTTGACGACTAGCGGCAGCGAGATGAACGAAAAACACCAACGGTGGGCTGCTCGTCAACGGTGGCACAGGGAGTGCGAGGAGTGAATGTGGTGGGGTATGCCCGTACGACTTTGCGAAGCTGTAAAAGCTGGGGGCCGTCGTACACAACTCTTCATCATTTATAGCACCACGATGACTACTATTCCTAGAGTTTTCCTCTGGGCTGAGATTACGTTCAGCAGTAAGGAACGCTCTGTGCACGTATGAGATAGACTAGACAGACACAAGAAGATGTCATTCTGTCATCAGCTTTGACAAAGTTAAAGGGACGGCTTACAGTATTATTCCCCTGGCGAGATCGTATAGGTAACAACCATCGCACGCAATTTTTGCACCTCCTGTTGTGGGCCACTCGTTAATGATGAGTCGAAAATGCGGAGCTCGCTACTCGACGGTGGTCGTCGCGTTGATAGTGGGTTAACCGTACTGGGGGACGGTCGGCAGCTCGGCAGCTCGGTGGCTCGGCAACGGTGGGCTGACAACGGTGGGCTGACAACGTGCTAGCTGAGAGACAAAGAAAATAGCACATGGCGAACGAGAGGTTAGAGGAGGCGACGAATCGCGTATAAGAGATGTACAAGCAAGCGGTGCCCAGCGGGATGGCTGACAACAAGTGAATCGAAGAACGAAAAGAAGAACCGGTAAAGAAGGGAGATCAAGAGACCTCCAGACGAGCAAGAAAACTGCAGATACGAGCTGCGGGGAAACAATAAGCCAGGACCCGAATGTTTAACTCAAGGTGAGCAGAGCGACAGGAACTGGTGTGATCGACAAGGGGAGGTGAACAGACCAGTACCGCGATCTTAGGCCACGAAGACCATGTGTTATTGTGTCTTTCTGAGACTCGATTCACGATGTTGTTTAGCGTGATGTTGGACGATAATTGATCTCCTAGGATAGGCTCCTATACGTCCCATGCGACTTCATGGGATGCATAGACTGTTATCGGACGGCGGGATGCCGCCAGCTAGTTTATTACATTCAATACGAAAAGGAAGCCGTCCGACTGTGCGATGGACTGCTCGAAGACGAGGAATCGGAAGGTCTACGATAGCAGATTAGTGCTTATTTGCGAGAATGCCATATCGATGCTCGATCCATGCTCGCGGTGATCATAGAAGAGAGCAGCTCGGTCGTCCGAAGGTTCAAGACTGCAGATGCTACCGTCCAACAGTCTGGCACGTCCATGGCCAGGACCTCGGGGAATCCGATTGATCGGTGATCGAGGAGGCAGTCTTCGATCGATCGATCATCCGTCCCTCACCCGCGAGGCTGTCGAAAGTCGACCTATAGCAAAGAACCTCTGTCATTCTTCGCGGCTTGAAGTTGCGTTGTCGAGGAGTCCGTGCGAGTTCTCATCAGCCGCAGAAGATCCTTGCATGCGCAAGCCATGCAAGGATACGTGTACTTGTACGCTGCTGAGTTTGGTGGGCCGTTGTGCCAGTACCTGCACGTCATCTTTCCATGGTAGCGACGGCGATCCATCGACACCGTCGAGTGCAGAGACGTTAGTCTGCCGTTGTGGAGAGCAACAGTTCGCGCATCTGAAGATAGACGAAGGTTCTCTCTAGTGTGACACGGTCGAGCTCGCAGACGTCTCGGCACAAGTCGAGATTCCGGGATTTTCGATCCGTGTCCCTGACCCGTGCCAGCTCACTGACGCCTTCCTGTCCTCCGATTGCCGCGTTGCACAACTTCCTTCGTCTGGAATAAGGGTTGCACGTTACAAGCTAAGCCTCCCGAGAGTCTTCCGGATATAGCCCAAAGCCTCTTGATCATCCTCACATGTTTTGTTGTCCCGCTCCTTAGCTCAAACGGCATGTTCCAAATGCGCCCCCTCAACGAACCCGATCTCCAGACGCCGAGACGGGCCTCGGAGCCTCCGACGTGCAGCTGGGCAGGCCGTGTTTGGCTGAAGTCGATGAGCCAAGAGCAAGCAGCGGCAAGGACGCCGACGCATTGCGTCTTGGCTGCTGGGCTAGCGCCGTCTCCGGCAGCCTGGACTCTGGAGCTGACGGACCCTGGCGGACAGAGAATCCTCGACACGGCGTCGTCTAGCTGCAGCTGGCAGCGCCACCCAGCGGCCACGCAGAGCATGAGAGCTTGGAAGCGGGGTACAATCGCTGTCACCCGCCGTGTCTAGATCACTCTACGTTTGCGGCCGGGTGGGTGTGGTGATCTGGGGTGGCGATTGAGGCCACCAGGCGCTCCCGCTCATGCCTTCGGAACCTCTTCGACGCTTTTCCAGCCCCGAAGCCATATTGCGCCTCACACACGTCTAGCTGAATGAGATGGCGTCGCTTTGCTTGGGGAGACACCTTCCACGTCTGCCGAGCACCAGCATTGTCGTCTTCTCAGGAGTGTTAGCAACTGACTGTGCACGGCAATCTTGTCGCTGACTCCACGAACGCTACCGGTCGTCGACCCCACACAACGTTCGAACAGAGTTATAGTTACGGCTGCTAGTGCTAGTTTCTTGGCCATGTCGGCGTGGACGAACATAAATCCACGCCCGGGTCGTGGCGAGTGCTCCCCCTCGATCCTACGTTGCACATGGCAGGGTATCGTCTCGGAGTCCTTGTTGCCCCGGGTCTTCGTGGCTGGCCGGCAGTCGCAAGGTAGAAGATGCCACAGCAGCTCCGCAAACGCGTTAGTCAAGGGCGGGCGGGCATCCAGACTTGTCAATTGGAGCCACTCCTTGCTGATCACTTCCGAGTCTACCTCTTGATATCTTCTTGATTGGGGAATCCCCTCTGCTTTGACATGCTCCAATCCCTGTACATGTTTGGATGGAGCCGCGTACACCCGTGTGTCGCGAGCCATTTGGAAGCGCAAGGGAGTCCGATGTTGGGCATTGATGGATCCAAGCCTCGCACCTTACTGGATGCTTCCTCCGTTAGCAGGCATTCCCCTCCTGCGTTTCCCTCTTTGTTTGCCGTCCCTCGTACACACTTCTTCTTCCCATCTTCCTTTTCTGTCTGTCAGTGACAGCGACGTGTCGCGCTAGCCTACAAGCGAGCTGCAACACAGCCGGCCTAAGTTGGTCGCTTGATGCGTGGCTTGTTTGGGGCACTCTTTTGTACTAGCACTGGCGTAAACGTCTCGCTGCAATGTAGCGTGGCTTGCGCGACGTTCCGAATGTCAACGTCAACGTCAGTCCTCTACAGGAGCAGAGAAGCGACTCCGCCGTCCTCGTCTTGTCCGCCTGCAGTCACACCGTTCGGACCCCTGCTTTTTGGCCCCCTTGTATTTGTTTCCTTGCGTCAGACTTGTCCCACAGCACATCATTCACGTCAGTCTCGACAGTGTTCAATGGTCGATTCCTATCGGTATCTCGAAACCCACTTCATGATACGTGACCAAGGGCTTCTTACGAATCGAGTAGTCCAAATACCGCGTTCATACGTCGAGTGACTTGGACGGCCGGTCGAAGCAGTGCCTCGAGAGTCGACGTGATCTGGAAACGCTTGGTATCTCTTGACCCTGCGTCAGGACTCATTTTGGGTTTGAGACGGCCGAATCTCTCGGTGTTGCCTTTCTTGTCTTCAACCCTATTGTCTTAGCATTCTGCAACGTGTTGCGTCAATCGATGCCAGGGGGCACTATGTTGCATACAAGCTACGATGTACCGCAACCACGTGCAACTTCACTGCAAGTCAGTTGGTAGGTGACATGCCGTCTCTTTTGCACCTCCAATCTCACACAGCCTCGTTCGTCCGTACCGCTGTAGTATCCCCAATCGTCTCTGCATCGCCACAGCATTTGCCTGGAAGGCTTGCGAACGTGGGCAGTGTGGAGAGACGTTGCGGGGTATACGTATCATGGTGGGGTATCTGAAGTGACCGTATCAGGTTGTCGAATGGTTGCTTTCTGCCTCCATCCCGTCCCACGTTACCTAGCTTCACATATTTGGAAGACATGGGCTTGGCCACGCTTGCTGTGATACGCTACACATTCAAAAAAAACGATCTGCAAGCCCGAAAGGCTCAAAGTTCGTACCGATGCCATGTTGCTGGTGAGGAAGACCTGGAGATTACTCCCCTTGTAGGGTTGCGTACCACGGAAGAGGTGCATGAACGCTTACGATCAGAGAGTCTCAGCCCGAAAGGACCGCCCAAAAAAGGTGGATCGAAGCCTACACCGCATTGATTGGACACTCAGGACTTCACCGTGTCCCATAAAAGCCAATAATGCCAAGAAAGCACCCGAGATGCAGATGGAAAAGATATCGTTAGCCTCAAGCTACAACGTAGAGGAACAGAGATAATGCCGATCGCCGGCCTTGCCTGTGCAGAGCTCTGCATCGACATCGTTCGTGATTCGGCGTCCTTGGCTGTAGTCAACGCATGGGGGTGCCTGTCAGGGCCTGGTCCCAACCTCGTCGGCTTCCGACAATCCACGATCTCCCCACGAGTGAGGGTTCATGGGCCTGATTGATAAGAAAAGCGTGTTTCCTCTCCTCCGATTATCCTGCCAGCTTTCGACTTTCGTTTCGAGACCTCGAGTGCAAAGACACGCCGGTAGACATTCGCTTCCTACGGTTGTCGTCTATTTGTCGTCGCTGTCTCTGTTCGTCCTTCGTTAACATACCCTACCCGTGATACTCACCATGAAGTTCGCCTCCATCCTGTCGTTGCTGCTCAGCATCGGTCTAGTCTCTGCCCTTCCAAGACTCGCTGTCCGGGCTGTTGAAGACCCATGTTTCTGCGTGGACTATAACGACGACGAAAATGGTAAAAAATATGGCGGGTATGTTGATTGTCCCTCGATTTTGTTTCCAGTGTGTAGCGTTAGCTGACCGTTGGAATGCAGGTCTTACGATCTATGCACAGAACCATTTGAAAAGGCCTGGCCAAAACCAGTCTACAGTGGTTCAGACAGCTGTTGGTTAACTGAATACGACAACGATGACTGTGGTTACCAATACGGCGGGTATGTGATTTACCTCGACCGCCTTTTCCATGCAGTCGCTGAACCCTGGCAGAGCATACAATTCCTGCAACCAGAACTTCAAAAAGGCATACAAGAAGCCGAAGTGCAAGAAGAACGAGGGAAGCGGCAAGACGAAGACAAAGACCACATCCACTCAATCTTCTACCAGCACCAGTACCAGCTCTACCATGAAGACAACAAGCACCACGTCAAAGTCCAGCACCACGTCGTCCACTCCGTCTTCCACCAGCAGCAAGACGACCTCTACCTCATCTTCCACAAGCAGCCCAAGTTCAACTTCCTCCAAGACCACATCTACCACCTCCAAGACTTCGACTAGCAGCAGCTCTAGCTCGAAGTCAAGCAGCACCTCGTCAAGTTCGACGACGAGCAGCAAAACAAGCTCTACTACGACAAGCACCAAGTCGAGTACCACTTCCACTCCTTCATCTACAAGTACGAGCACCAAGTCTAGTAGCACTTCTTCAACCTCGTCGTCGAAGACGACCTCTACTACGACGACCACCAGCACAAAATCCAGCACCACTTCCAGCCCAACGACCACGAGCACAAGCTCTAAAACTAGCAGCACTTCATCAAAGAGCAGTTCTACGACTTCATCGAAGACAAGCTCTACCACTTCTTCTTCGACGACTAGCTCAACTACCTCGTCCAAGACGACCAGCTCGACTACCTCGTCCAAGACGACTAGTTCAACTACCTCTTCAAAAACTAGCTCGACTACCTCGTCGAAGACTAGTTCTACGTCTTCCTCAAAGACTACAAGCTCTACTTCCTCATCAAAGACTAGTTCTACGTCGTCGACGAAGACCACGAGCTCTTCTACTTCGTCAAAAACCACTTCAACTACGTCATCGAAAACGACCAGCTCAACTACGTCGTCGAAGACCACGAGCTCTACTACTTCGTCGAGAACGACAAGTTCTACAACTTCCTCGAAGACCAGCTCTACTTCGACGAAATCTAGTACCACGTCAACCCCATCGACGACTAGTACGAGCTCTAAGACTAGCAGCACATCGTCAAAAACGACCTCAAAGTCCAGTAGTACTTCTTCTACGACTAGCTCCAAATCCACGAGCACTTCGTCAACAACCAGCACTAAATCATCGACGAGTTCCAAGTCTACAAGCACATCGTCTACCACCAGCTCCAAAACCACAAGCACAACTAGCTCCAAGTCTACGAGCACATCGACGACTAGCTCCAAGACGACGAGCACAACCAGCTCTAAGACGACGAGCACGACCAGCTCCAAATCTACGAGCACGTCGTCCACGACTAGCTCCAAGTCGACAAGCACCTCGTCAACCACAAGCTCTAAGTCTACAAGCTCCTCGTCCACGACCAGCTCCAAGACGACGAGCACGACCAGCTCCAAGACGACAAGCACATCTTCGACGACTAGCTCTAAAACTACGAGCACGACCAGCTCCAAATCCACTAGTACTTCGTCGACGACAAGCTCCAAGTTGACCAGCAGTTCATCGACAACCAGCACTTCATCGACAACCAGCTCGAAGACGACAAGCACGTCATCGACGACAAGTTCCAAGCCTACAACATCAACAACGAGCTCCAAGTCCAGCTCGACATCGTCGACGACCAAGTCCAGTACGACATCGACAACGTCATCTACTACCACCAGTTCCAAGTCTACCACGTCGAGCACCAAGTCGAGCACTACATCTACCCCATCTTCCACGAGCACCAGTAGTACGAAGTCTACCACATCCTCGTCTACTACATCAAGCACCAAGTCGTCCACCACCTCGAAAACGACAAGTACGAGCAGCACCACGTCGAGTACCACGTCGACACCATCCTCAACAAGTACGACCAGCACCAAGTCCAGCACTACATCAACTCCGTCTTCGACGAGCACCACAAGTACTACGAAGTCTACTACTTCTTCATCCACAACGTCAAGTACAAAGTCTACGACTTCGTCTACCACATCAAGTACTAAGTCTACGATCTCGTCCACCACGTCAAGTACCACGTCAAGCCCGTCTTCTACCAGCACCAGCACTACATTCTCGACATCGACGACGAAGGCGGGACCAGCAACTCCTACAGCTCCTACACCCCCAGCAGCACCTACCGTTACTACAGTCAGTCAGAGTAACCAATGCGGTAACAATGCCACGTAAGTCACCTTCCAGCAACCTGTCAAAACCGGACAAGCGCTAACCGAGGATTAGACCTTATTGCTGCACAGCCTCTGGCATGAGCTACTCGACCTGCTCGGCTATGGGCACCAGCTCTCAGTGCTCCCAAACTATTGTACGTCATTCTACCCTACAACCGCTGTGATCGTCCTAGCTAATCAGAAAAAACAGGTCTGTTGTAACGCGAACAACTCCGTGCAGGTATGTCTCGGGAATGTCAACGTGGTCGTCGCGCCCTCAGTCAGCCTTTGAGAAGCGATGTCCGCATATGGAGGCCAGTACGGGTAGGGGAATGAGATGGAAAAGGTCTGGGAAACGTATCCCCACCCGTCTGGCGCTGTGTCTCTTGGGTTCCTGAGGTCTACTCAATACACAAAGGGTCTATGCTTTTCGTCTTCGTGCCTCCAGCAATGAGTCGGTGGGTCACTGTGGAGTTCGTTTAGGGGTGGCTCGGGGATTCTTCGGATGTACGACATGGTGTCGAAAAGGAAATCAATGGCACTACTGTTCACGAATCGTCCGTCAAGCTATGTGCCACACCTATTACGCCCTGACCACACCTTATCTGAACCACGAAGAGGTGTGCTCACATCTCGCTGTACGAGGTGTACGCTCGGGTTCCATCTACATTCACATGCTTTGTTGACACGACCGTGATTCTCAGTTCTGTGTTGACTGCAAGAGTAAACTCGAAGTTCTAACGGTGCGACGGCAGCTGAAAACAAACGCCCATCGCTCCATGGCCACATCCCAGAATCCGCCAGCCAGCTTCCGACTATCTGCTCTTCGCCTATTTCTCATTCTTCTCAGAGTTCGCGAGCAACGGAACATCCACTTGCCGTTGGAGTACTGCCCGGATGGATGTGCGATAGCGACTGGGATTCACGCTACTGACAAACTTGATGTTGAAAGAACTGTCCCCCGTGGTCTATATTAAGCGGGAAAGATATTCGTGCAACATGCTCTCCTTCGTAGAGAATATGTCCATTGGCAACGGCATCTGCCCCTGAAGCGCTACCTGTGTGCCGGCTTCGTTCCCGGTTCCGCGAATGTACTCGGACGGGACGACGAGATACGGATGTTGAGGTGCATGTCCTGAGTGCATGATTGTATCCGCGAGCAAGAGGTAATTCGATGGCGATGTGGGGGAAAGGATGTAGGTCGGAAGAGACGCGTTTGCAGTGTTCAGTAGCCCTCCAGATGTCTGGCACAGGCGAAGTACCAGGCAAGTAATGCCAGGATGGAGTGAGGGTAGGTCGATGTTCGCAGGAAGCTGACCCCGATGAGCAAAGGCATCTTTCTCCGACTCGTTCCATGTCCAGCGGATGAAGACGCAGTCGCCGTCTGGATGCAGCCTATGCGGAAGCAGTAGCAATCCGGCTCCTTCTCGGGCGCACTTGGAGAGAAGACTCTCATGAATCCGCCGTGGATATCCTGCCAGTCCGCCACGGACAGTCTTTGCAGTACCTTCTCGCATCTCTTCCACGTCTTTCGAGACTTCGCGCTCTGACTGGTCGTTCTCACTCTCATCTTTTTCGTGCTCGATATTACCGATACCGTCCAGTGCTTCCAAGTCTCCCTCCCAGCCCTCAGGCAGACAGGACGCTGTCGTGAATGAGTCTTGATTGTGAGAGATGATGTTCCTCCACACACGACTCAACCAATCCTCTTGTAAGGGAATTCTCAAGCTCTTCCTATCATCGTTCCCTAGGAGAATCGATCCAGAATTCTATCTGTCCAACCACCAGTCCACTTGAACCCGGTCCTTTGGTATCCTGCTCCTGCTCTTGCTGCTCCCGCTGCTGTGGCTTCTACCGCTTTCGTAGCATACTGAGGGCGAAACCCCACTACTCTCCGATAGGGAACACTCTAGGCTCCACCTAGCGAGCCTCGGCCCCGTACTCGTCGTAGAGTCGCCCCTAGATTCCGCAATAGCACACACGTGGAAGAGGTCAGTAACATACGATTTGCGGCACGAGAACGCTGTCGCGGTATAGCAGCCCGCGCTCGCCCAGCTCGTCTTCGCTGGCAATTTCGAGCCGCACAGCCTTGCCGTTCAAGCGGCGCCGGATGGTGCCCTGCCATTGATCTCGGAGAAGGGCTTCTGCCATGGCATACTGAGAGCAGTGGCTGCGGAAGGTGGAACGTGAGACGGGCGGTGTTGCGGAGAGATAGTCAGGCACATGAAGAGGTTGTGTACGCATGTGCAATGTACGGATGAACGAACCCTACATAGCCATCTAAACCGGCGCTCCCCGCCAGGAAAGTCCCACAGACCCAAAAGCAGGGCTTGGCTTTTCTCAGGCGCACAAGGCACGCACCGCCCCTCCTCGCGAGCCCATACCCATTCCCTGACCCGATTAGCCCGTCCAAGAACGCCCGGAAGAAGGCTTCCAAAAGCCCAACCGTCCTTCTTTATGCCGCCGAGTCAAGCTCGTGTATACACATGTACTCACGAGCTCCCGCTCGACCCCGACGCGACGGCCTTGCCCTCAGCATGCTGTCCGAAAATGCCATCGCGGTTGCGCTTCTTCTCCTTGAGCTCGATGCCGCCCCTCTCGAGGTCCTTTTCGGCGGTCTGCCCTTCGGCCTTCATGACGGCGGCGCGCACCTCGGGCTTGACGGGCACGCCCTCGACCTTCTTGACCTTCTTGCCCTCGACGAACATGACGATGCCGCCGACACCGGCGACAATGCAGGCGAGGGCGATGAAGAGGCCCGTGGACCAGGAGGGGCGCTTGTATCTGTAGGGATCATCAGTTAGCTGACGAACAAGGGTGATCGGAGTAGTGGGA
The DNA here is from genome assembly GCA_005059845.1 of Cryomyces minteri. Taxonomy (NCBI): domain Eukaryota; kingdom Fungi; phylum Ascomycota; class Dothideomycetes; genus Cryomyces; species Cryomyces minteri. The sequence continues at coordinate 20,018 of NAJN01000464.1, forward strand.
AGGGGAAGAAAGGTGGGAAAGGAGAAGTTACTTACCGGTTCATGCCCCACATGAACCCACACAGACAGGCTTGCAGGAACGTGTTCCATACCTGACACCAGATCACAAAGTCCATCTTCCACAGCGGCGTCGGTGGTGCCCGAACGCCCGTCAACGGTGGATCCGGCGCCTTGGAGATAGGGATCGGCAGTCTGTGATCATCTTCCAGCGCGGGCGTGTCCGGGCCGACCTCGTCCTCGTCCAGCATGTCGCTTCCGGGCAGCCTGAACCAGCCGCGATGGATCCCTGCCAGTCGCCTCAGCCCGACGTTCTTATTTGGGGAGTCCTTCTTGGCGAAGCGCCACTTCAGATTCCAGTAGAGATCGCGGAAGCGCCAGGGGATCAGGCCGAAGCCAGTGACGCAGAAGAGCGCGTTCAGGATCTGCGAGTCGATCTCCAGCCAGATGCGGCGCGGCGAGTCGATGTCATTGCAGCCGTCGAAGTTGTTGCTCGGGAGATTCTGCGAGCACATTTTGGGCGCGGCACCACAGAGAAGGAGGAATAGCATGCCACCCCACGCCACTACGTTGAGGCCGTAGATGAATATGCAGAATCCTAGCGGTGTGGTGACCCTGTCGAGTGTTAGGGGGTACTCATTGCGTTTGTGTGGATGAAAAGTCTTGCCATTTCCAGAAGGCTTTGAGACCGATGGCCCAGCTGACTGTCCACGGTAGCTTGGGAGGTTCGATATAGCCGTTCGGGTACTGGTGAGGTCTGTGTCAGTATACGTACAAAGCTGGTGAGGGGGGAATTGCTGGAATTCGGCTAACCTCAGCACCACGGTCGATTTCTCCACTGTCTTCATTTACAGCGGTGACACTTAGGCTCGATTTGTGCGCTTTCTCCTCCTCTCCATTTGCAATGGGCGCCCGCTTGACGATAGTGTCATCACCCGAACCCTCAGCCTGAGAGTACTTGCCATTGCCTTGGTTCATCTCCTCCTCAGTCACACTCGGAAACGGTTCCGACATTCCTTCGATTGGCGAGCCAGGCAGCCCAGCAGAATTCATCCTCTTCCCTCTGCCCAAACTCAACCCACTCTGCGACGACCCGGTCCGCATCCTGCCAGCGCTAGGTCTCCGCCGCCCGTCCTGGTCGACTGTGAAGGAGCTGCCTCGCCGTTCGAGCTGGCCGTGTTCGGTCCACCCGCTGTGGCCAAAGCTGCCGCGGCGGATATCTGCGAGTGTCGGGGCTTGCGACGCCGCACTCGCGCTGGCTGCCCACATGCCGGTCGGTGGGTTCTCGTTCAGCAACCAGCCAGCTGCGTTGCGAATGGATCCGAGTCCTGAGGCTACGGAGTGGATCGAGGCATTCGTCCCAGCGCGGCTGCGGCCGATAGGAGAAGTTGGGGGAGAGGCCGCCATAGGGGGCGAGAAGGGCGATGGGAGATTATCTCATTCGTGAAGGGATTGTTGACGCCAAAACTGTGAAGGGCTTTACCTATCGAAGCCGTGTCAGCGAAGCCGACCATAGTAATGTGTTGGGGACACATCCCATACCTCTTCAGTGACGCATGAAGCTGATTGTGGAGTCGTGAGCTACTCTCAGCATGGAACATGTAGCAAAGACCTGTCTCAAACGCCAGAACCGCTCCAGTCACTGCACCAGATGAAAGTCGGACATCTCCACTGTGTGTTCCGTTCCTTCGTGCCAGAGGGACCGACCGGACGAGCGCACATCCAGAAGCTTCGGCCCTGATTCTCGCCCTTCTTCTTCGTCCTCATAGTCATGCACGGCTCTTGATGTCCGTCGCAGCGGGGTGCAGCGGGCTTTGTGAAAAGTTTTCCCCATGACTCTTTGGAGACAATGGGGTCATGAACGTATTCGGAACTTATCGCTGACATTGAAGAGCGAGTGCTGTTCTCAGGAGTGGCGTCAGCGTGTAGGTCTTTGCCGTCCTTGGGTACGTTGAGCGAGGCACGAGCTGGCGTCGCTTGGCCCGAAGAAGTTGCGCTTGCAATCTCAGATCGAGCCATGCTGTCTGTCACGGCAACAAACTCTTGTTGCGCCTGCAAAGTTTCCGGGTGGAAGTGAGGGAGAAGCGATGGCATCATTTCAGGTTCGTCTTTGGAATAGGTGGTGAAGTCCGTGGAAGTGGACGGCAGTCCTGGCGTAGATTTGTCCAAACTTTCTTGCGAGACAGCTGGTGTGCTCGGGAGCACAGAGGCGATAGCGTTCTCAGTTGTGTTTGGGGCTGTGTTCTTGGGCTTGAAGAAGCCGCTGAGCTTCTGCTGCCCTTTGGGAGGGGCAGATGGCACGGTGCCTGTGCCATTGGACTTAGAGCGCTTTGATGATGCAGCAACGATGG
>NAJN01000465.1:0-22326 GCA_005059845.1 Cryomyces minteri
CAATAAGGCGTGCACCCCGTAGGTAGGCTGGTACCCACTCGTGACTGTACTGGCGGATGAGCTTCTCCTCCTCCTTAGATACTACAAAGCGGATGATCTTCACACTGTCGTTCGTGTGCCACATCTTGAAGTCCTTGAGCTTTATGTCTTGTAGACCCTCGATACTCTGGAGCCCTTTCTCGAGCCGGTCACGTATCTTGGGGGGCGTATCAAGCTCGGCTGTGTCTTCTTCGTTGAGCAGCTTTAGGTCCATCGTGATTCGTGACCCGTTTCCGATCGGGTCCTTACTCGGATCGCGGAGCGCACTTCTTTGTGACGTTGTAGTCGACGATCGTGACGGTGTATGAAGAGGGCTATCGCGTGGCGGTGAGACATCGAAGGAGACCCTCGAGTTCGTCCTTGAGAGAGGCACTCCAGAGCTTGCTACCGACGCGAATGATCTACTGCCGAACGAACCTGCCATTGTGCGAGCAAGGTCGACCTGCATCGCTTGTACCATCTCCTCTAGTCTTGCAATCTGTCCCTTGTACGCTTCCTCTTTCTCTGCGTTGCTCTTCTCCATCTGTGCCATTCTCTTGTTCATCTCTGCTGTGTTCCTGTTCATTTCGCGTAGTAGTGACATTATGTCCTGATCCTGATCCCCCTGCGCCCTCTGAGTACCATGGGAGTGTTCATCCAGCTCTTCTTGTAGCTTCTGGGCTTCGCGGGCCTTGAGAGACTGCTTTCTGGTCCTCCTTTTGATCGCTATATGCTCGCTTGGAGATTGCGCTTCGGTGGAGGATAGGTCGGCGCGGTTCTGGCTGGCACGTTGTTTGCGCGCCTTCTGGGGCGAAGGCGTGGTTCTCTTTCGCTTGTTGACGCCGTCGATTTCTGACACATCGCTGTCGACAGCGTCGCTCATTTCGATGTCTTCGATCTCTATGACTCCTAGGGAGCGCGGGCCTGAGGCCTGACGGGCCCCAGGATGGTGATCCCGGGGCATTTGCGGTGGCGGTATTGACAAGGTGCAGTGCGGTTGTGGGATACGTAGCGGTCAAATTCAGAAAGCTGCTTCCTTCTTCTTCGGTCGCGTCATGGTTTTTTTCTTCCTTTTTTTCCTTTTTTTCCTTTTTTTTTTCCGTTGCATCAAGATTGGCGAGTGAGAATGATGACCCTTTATGTTGTGGCTGCTTAGCTAAGTATCAAACCCTTCTGAGATTGGACAGTTTTACCAAGAGTCGATATAAGTCACTCACAAGCATCGTAGGGCTAGGATACTAGGGTCTCCACAACCTGGTTCATGAGTTCTACCGAACGCTACTCTCCTGCAGCACGCTAGGTGATAGGGGCGGAGTATTCTCCGGAAACCTGACTTCTGTGCAACGAGATGCTCTGCAGCAAGCGTGGATCTTGAGGTACTAGAGGCTTTGGACTTTAGGCTCCTTGAAAGGCTAAAGAAGCGTGAGCTTAGATACGATTTAACTACAACAACGTTCGCCAAAGTCTCTAACGGTCGGAGCATGATCGTCAGGGCATCTGCCGCCCGGAATCTATCTAGCAGGGGTCCCTAACGCTCGGCAAATGTTCTTCATCTACTACGGAATGGCTCCATAGCTAATTCTTGACCCCAAACCCACAAACAGACCAGCTTCGCAGACGTTATACAAGAACCAAATCGATCTGATGCCGTTCAAAGAGCTCTAGTAAGCGTCTCATCATGCGGAGCAACTCCGAAGTCGCCCCAGAAGTGAAGTAATACAAACATCCGACATCTCTTTTCCTTCCGTCCGTCCCGACGCTCGGAAGCATGCGCAGGCGGGCTGAACGGTCGAAGTTTCCTTGCCTCTCAGCGCATTTACTAAGAGCCTGGTACCATTGAGATGCCTGAGTGGGGTATCAGGCGCTTTAAACTAGCCAAAAGACAAACCGAGATGGCCATGTGTCTCACTGCTGTCTCTGATTGGCTCTGGCAAACAAGGCAGGTTCGTAAGAAGTGTGGTGGTAGCGCAACGGGACTTCGGCTGCAGGGGCATGTCTTGTATTCACCGGCTTTGCACTAGGGCGGCGATCTCTCCGTACATCTAATCAGGGATACACTAGCTCTGCGAAATGTGGTGCGCCGTCTGAGATCGATCCTCAACAGTTCATGCTCCCCCGCACAGGATACTTGCCTCCGCATCGGCCTAGTTTATACAGCTGTATGTCCTCATACGTCCTAGATCGCGATCCTTGCTTCTGGCAACTCCAGGCTTCAGCCCTTTGGACCCTTTGTGTTGCCTAACAGCAGGTCAAGACGCTCGCGGTCGATACGCGTGCGGTAGAAAGAACGTACTCGCCCATCTTTCCGCAAACTGTTGATTTTTTCATGGCAGCGAATCTTGATTCTTTCCCTCAAAACACCAAACTTTCGCGTTGAAACCCGTCTTGAACACCAACAATTCAGCACTGAGCATCGAAGCAACTCCAGCTCTGACATCTGAGTTCGCCTTCCGCTCGAAGGTACAACACTCAGTGTTGGCCTTTATGTCGAGGCGAACCTGTGAGCTATCGAGGTTTACTCGTATTCACGTACAACAACAATTATGCCACCAATCAGAACACTCGCAGTCGCGAAGCCAGTGATGGCGGAGAGAACGCACGAGGAGAACCAAGAGAGGTGGGCCATCACCTGCCATGTGTCCTTGATCAAGCGCAGCTAACCCATTGCTACAGAGCTTACATTGCCGCCTCGCGCCGTAGCGACAGAACTCTTGGAGCTCGCATTCAGTCGGCCCGCAGAGCATCTGAGGTTCACAAGAGGCGAACAGGTCGCTCATTGCGAATCACGGAGCAAGACGTAACGAATGAGGAGATGTACGAGGAAGAGTACGATAACCTGCCGATGCAATATCGTCGGCTTACTACCCACTTACAGACTGGGTCCGCAGACTTCAACAGAAGGCATGCAGCATACTGGACCGCCCTCGTCGACACGAGGGGTGCATACGGGCAGGCTACCGCCCGATCGTACACTCAACAGTACCCGAACGATCCACAGTTCGCAAGCCCGCGATTCGTGGACCCGCAGTTTCTGAGCCAACCCCAATGCCCACAGATGTTACCAGCATACTCAACGTCGACGTTGCAATGTCAAACAGTCAGTCGTTCACCTACGAACTGTCATAAGCCACCGCATCAAACGTCCATGCAGGAAGGGTGTCGACCGCATATGCACCAGCGCTCCGCTTCGATTGCAACGCCGCAGGAGATACTCAGGCATCAGCCAGCTCACCAGACGACCAGTTCTGTCGAAGCACCCAAGATCGACAAGAAGTGTAGAACGGCATATACTGTAAACCCAACACTACCACTCAAATCGCAGTCACAACCACACCTGACGTCTCAGGCCACAACGCAAACCTCACCCACTGTGTCTTGTTCACCATCAGCCCAAGACGTCAAGCAAGAGCCAACTCCGCACGCTCACCTCAAGCAATACTTTACGCACCCATCCCGGTCGCGGAAGCAAGACACTGCTCAGCCGCAGCGAATGGCTCAAATGCGTCAAGTGCCTTACCAGATTACGCAGAGCTCATACCTCTACGCCGCTCAAACGCCGCCAGCTTATGATCCGCCCGCTCAAGCTCTCAGCTCCAGCATTTTCACTACCTCGTTGCCTATGGAGTCCCAACAGTTCCTCAACCGTGGATTCGATCGGAACGAGCACTTCGCGTCGAGGTTCTCGCATGACAATGACAGGATCCATAAGCAGCCACTCTACAGGTACAACCCGAATGGTGTATCGTCCAAGTCGCGGAGAGACAGTTTCACTTCTGAAGGTATCAATCCCATGTTTGCACTGAGCCAGTTGTACACAAATCCGTCGTCGGAGAACTTCCCGTACGGTGGTCCTACATCAATGACCACAGAAGGACATATCACGCCTCTCACACATTCATTAGGTTACGACTTCGACGCTCTCCGTAACGATACATGTAAAACTCCGATCTTGACAAGGTCAAACAGCACCCAGAGCAGCGGTGGCGTTACGCCCGGTGCACCAGAGTGGACGGCTCTTCACGACGATGCCGCCTACAAGCAGTAGGCTACCAGCTAGTCTCACTTCTGATTCATCAGTCGGGACATCTGCCTGGCGTTCGGAAACATAGACGTCTTGGAAGTTCATCTTCTCCCGGATTCATCGGACTAGCGGTTATCCGCTCGGCGTTCGGCTCGGCGTCCAGGCAAGGTTACAAGACCTCGATAATCGGTCTCACTCCGCATCGCCCCGGTACTGTGTTCGCAGACGTATGGAGTTCACACATTTCTACCTCATGCGCCGTCAACCGAATCGAGGTTGAAGACTCTCAAGGCATCCCACGACTGAAGCACGAGAGGGACGACTCACGTTTCTTCTATACGAGGGTCTCACCAGGAAACGGTCATCGTCGAGAAACGATTAGCCGAGCTTTGCGATCGTGTAAATCAAGCCCACTATGACTTCACGCGCATACACACCACTAGAGTTAGACACTAATAGGATAGGGCTCTAAATGCTGGCCATTCCACCGCGTTATGCGGAAGGTTGTGGAGTGTAATGAGCCGTGCAATGGACTCGTTGATCGTTGCTTCGTCAAGCCAGGTACGGAAGGTCTCGGTTTGCGTAGAGGAAGTGGTTAGTCGCTTGTTGCCAGAGCTGAGGATACAATCGAGAGTTTGCTGGCCACCCTGAGTGGTTTGACCCTCCTCCACCCGAATATTGACGCGATGCTTGTTGCGTAGATGGTCGTGTGCGTGGCTCACGCTACTGCAACAGTGTCCACATCTCTTACAGTAGAATAGCTCTTGCTCCTGCTTTCCATACGTTGGTTCTTTGCCGCGAGGGCTTTCTGACCAGGCCTGTATGGTAGTAGCACGTCTGGCTCGTTTCTTTCGAATTGTGGTAGGGGTTTGTTGCTCAGACACGGAATCGTTATCTCGTACGAAGAGGTGACTATCAGGGTCTGAAAGGGTACTGGAGGCCGGCGTGTCTTCCAAAAGGAGTGTTCGCTTCGAGGATTGACTGCTGCTAGCCACAACAGGTGTTTGTGATAGCTGTGGATTCATGAATGAAGTACTTCGTGGAGTTCTTAGTATAAGAAGAGTACAAGGTATCTGTCACGCTTTGGGCTCACGCGAGCAACTGAGCGTACTTACCCTGATCAGGGCTAGCCGTAGTGCTGTGTATGTGGATTTTGGGTGCGCGTACCCGTTTACCTTCTTTCCTCGAGCAACGTCTAGTCAACTACATAGGCTCCATAGTATGAACACAGCTCTGTGCCTCACGGGCCAACCATCTGCATATAGCTCGTGACAGTTCATTTCCAAAAGAGCTCGAAAGCAAATCGACATCGTAGCAGCGTTTAGCAAGGCAGTACGCTAAATAGCTAGGCAACTAGGCTAGGCTAGATCCCGGGCCCTCCAAGGAAGCGGGAAGGTAGTAAAGAGTCGTAGGTGTCAGGATTCAGGTTCATACATGGCGACAGTGAGGAGGCAGCTGTTAGACAGTTCGTGGCATTGCTGATTGCTAAGGCTAGAATACAAGAGGCTGTCGGGGTTCTTTACTGCGCAACGCGATGAGACTTACTAAGCCAGGGTCGAGCGTGTACACTCAGGTACAACCAACGATTCCTGACAGCCTCTTTAGATTACAACAATTAAAACATTTCTATAACACTAGTATTATTAGACTACTATCTTCTTTTTTTTGTTAGTAATAAGTATACTACATGCGGCCTTAACAACTTATGCGTAGCTTCCTAAGTATGAGTAAAGCGTGATTGGTCCGCGTGCCTTAGCTGGCCCTAGTAATAGCTTTTACCGCGTTTGGGGTTCCATAGCTTATGAATCACATTACATCACATCTGGCACGTGACAAGATTTCCCCCTCCCTCTTGCTCGTACTCTTCATCGTCGTCACCACGCGCTCTTTATCTTTCCTTTCCAGCACTCTGTTTCTCGCCGCCTACGTGCACTGTCATCAATACTTCCACGCTCAGTCTCGCAGCTTGTTTGCAACTGTGCCATGATCTGACAGCAGGGCACCCTGCTCTGGCCATCACCTCCACCTCCACCCAGCGTCACGTCCTCTACAGCGATGCAGGCGACGAAGAGAAGTAGCACCGTCGAACCCATCACTCCGCCTGGCAGCGCAATCGCGTCGCCTACCTGCCCGATCGTAGAGCGCCATCCGTTGACTCCCCCGCCCAGCAAAGACGACGCACCGAAGCCAACAAAGAAACCAGCTTCACGACGAGTGACGCAGGTCCTATCTTCATTGCGCAAGCTCTATGACGGCGTGCAGCAGAACCTCAATCCCTGGACCGTCATCCCATTCACTGCAGCCGAATTCTCAGATCTCCGCCGTCGGCTGGACGAAGGAGGACTTCGCGGATTCTTTGGCGACAAAGTCAGGTATGTCGGTCGCTTTGCGCTCGACTTTGGTACCGCGCCAGCTCGCTGACAAAACAAACCAGATACGACTTCGATTCTTCCCACCAAAAGCTCATCCTCCGTATGCCCACATCAGTGCACGACACCTTCAGATCTGGCATCGAACACCACATACTTTCAGAATTGAAGGGGCTTGCAACGCGCGAGGACGACGTTGGCCGCTTTGCCACTCGAGTTGTTGGAAAGGGCTCTTCTCGAATCGCCTTTCTCAAACCCACTGTGACTGGATCAACGTCGACAACAACAACGGAAACTACCGGTGACGAACGCCATCCCGACGCCGCGTTCGCTCACGAGCGCAACAAGTACCCAGGCGTCATTATTGAAGTCTCCTACGCGCAGAAACGGAAGGCTCTCCGTAAGTTGGCAAAACAATATATCTTGCAGTCGGAGGGCAGCATCCGTGTTGTCGTCGGCCTCGACATCGATTATGGAAGACCCTCAAAGCGCGCAACTCTATCCGTGTGGCGTCCAGACCTTCACACGAGCGAGGACGGGCAAGTCATATTCACAGTCGCCCAGCCCATCGAAGATGAAGTATGGCACGTTCCTTTCCTTCTCAATTCTGTACCCCACGCACACTCAGACATCAAACTAACAAACCCGTCCAGGAATTCCGAACCGTCGACGGCTCCCTCAACCCCAGCGCCGCTGAACTACGCCTCCATCTCCGTGATTTCACCACAACCCCTGTATTCCTCTCCTCCGGCTCCCCCGACGCGACCATCGAACTCACGGCCGCAGACCTGTTCAATTACCTCGAGACAGCCGAGCGCTCAGAAGCAGCAGAGGAGCATGGTGAGGTCCAACCAATGCCCGCCGGTGCGCTGAAGAGGGGATTGGAGAGTTCGAGTCCGGAACGCTCGGCTAGTGCGGATGAAGCGGAGTGGGATGCTGCGGAGGAGCGCGCGGCAAAGAGAGTCCAGCTGGATGACTCGTCGTACCACGAGAGTTCCTCGGAATCAGTTGGAAGCATTTGATCAAGGGCTGGAGATACGATTACGACGGTTCTACAATGGCTGGATACACGAGATGGCATTACACTGGCGAACAGCCGGAGATTTGATCATTCTACCGACTAGACTATCGCCTCTACGCATGCTCGTGAGCTCGTCACCAGGGCTCTGAAAGGTCCGTCCTTTCAAGCCTTGCTGTATGGCTGACAACCGTGCACTATCATCATCGTCGTCTTCATGGTCTTCCTCATCTTCCCCTTCATCGTCCTCATCATCTTTTTGATCCGTGTCTAACTCTTCTTCCTCGTCCTCCTCTCCTTCTCCTTCTTCTCCCCTTCGTTTGCTATCATCTCTTGCCTTGCTCCTGCCGCCCTTGCTGGCCCTGCTGGCTCTGCCGGTTGCTGCTGCTCTGCTGCCTCTCTTTCTTCCTTCATCCTCCCACTCATGTCCGCTTGCTGACTGCTCCGCATGCCTCTACCTGCTCGCGAACCTATACCTCGGGCTCTTCCACTCGTGCTACTTCTACGTGCGGGCGAAAAACATCAACACCTGCTCCCATGTCCGGCTGTAATCCACCAATGCCTTGCTGTCCATATACGGCTGTAATGAGTGGTACTCCGTCTAATGCTTCTCCGTGTGGATCGTTTCCATGCAGACGAACACGCCAACTTTGGAAACGATGGTCTGCTGGCAAAACTGCATCAACCCGTCCATGGCCGACCAAATCGCCGCTTCCATGGGCTCTTCCTCCTTGTCTGGCTCGTCGATGCACGCCATCAAACCTGGCCTCTCTGAACCAACCAAATAATCGTGCCATTGCGCCCTCTCTAACTAGGGGTTGATCTCGTTTGCTTCCCATTCCTGGACAGAGTTCCGGGCCTTATCAGAGCTGTCGATAGTGTTTTGAATTGAATTTCCTGGATACATTCAATTCATGAGGATTTCATGAAGTCAATTCATATATTTGCTTACTCATACAGTCTACATTGCCATCTCTGGTCCTTCTATTCCTTCTCTCAATCCTCTGTATCTGTCATCACTTCCACTACTTCCGCTGCTTGCACTAGAAAACTCCGTAGTCGCAACACCGCCACCGCTAATCTGTGACCTCATCCAGTGTTTTGAATATCTAGATTCGCGTGAAGATTCGAGGAACGGTGCGGGGGATAGTAGGATCCGTAAGAGATTAGGCTATATTTGGGCATAGTTTTCCAGAAATACGTCATACATCGCGCCTTTCCGACTACCTTCTATGGGAAATCTATATGCAGATAGTTCGTGAGTTCATGAAGGCGGAGCCATTTGCATTCATTGAATTGGAGGATATAGGTACATTGACATTCATGAAGACCTTCATGAATGTTGAATGCCCTATCGACAGCTCTGGGCCTTATTCTCGATGACTGTCCGCGTGGTCATCAATTTCACACGTAACCTGGCCCAACCTTCTTCACGGCTATCACCTCCTTCTACCACGACTGGGGCCTGGGTATGGTCTTGCTCTTGGTCTTGAACTGGCTGCCGAACTTTCAAATAATGGGATCCGTGCCGGCTGGGGAAAAACCGCTGGCATTGGACGTGTTTTACAACTTCCTATAATCTCTTCTCCAAACTTCGGTCTCTTCTTTGTCCTGGTCGTCCACGCTTTGCAAATCGCCAATTGATGCTCTGCTAAATGCTCAAACGACTCCTGGATAGGCGTGTCCGCCATTTCTCTGCTTCCACTTGCATTTCTAATGGAATGCTGAACGTAACTGAACTGTACTGGCGATGGACTCTGGGCGGATGGACTCTGCTCTGGGCGGATGGATGCAGATGTTGCAGGGGCAATATAGAAACTCAATCTCGACCAGCGAATTCATCAGTAATCAACGCGTTACATCTTGATCATCATTGCGCCATGGCCTCTAGGCAGTCCTTTGGAGCTTCTGACGTGTCCAGCAACCGTGAATTGCCCGTGTTGTCAACCGTTAACTCGGCTCCTCCGCTGCGTCCACCCTCCAAAACCCATCCTCCACCAGCCGAAACACTCGAAAGCACAAGGCAACCGCAAACACCTGGGCTCACGCACGCGAGCCGCAAGGCTCAGAGCTTGCCCACTGCGCTTGAAAGAATGAGAAAATCCATTACTGTAAGCACTGTATAAATCCGACCTATTCCACTACTGTATCGACGACTTTCCGCCATCACCTATTTAAAGTCTACGGGATCGAATTAGAGGCCAACGAACATCCGATCAAGGAACAGCGCGATAATCTCATAAAGGACGCCTTCGCTAAAGCTGGTGAAGTCAATGTCATGAAGCAATTAGTAGAGGAAGAAGAGACTCTAACCCACGGCATGGTATGGTATGGTATGGTATGGTATGGTATAGTATGGTATGGTATGGTATTTTATCAGGCTACGAAGTCTCTTTGCAAGACTTAAGAGCCGTCCATCCTATGTACATCGAGTACGACCGCCTTTGCCTGTTCTCACTCCACAGTCCCACTGACGTCCTTCACGCTGGAGTTAGCTACCTCAAGTCGCTACCTGAGTAGCTATAGCGATGGCTTCCTCCGCCTGTCGGGCAGATACAAACCCTGCCGTACTCTGGAGGAAGCGGACCACCGCGCGTACTACCTCCATGTTTGGCTTCCACTGTTCCTTGGGGCCATCAAGAGGCTTCCCGGTCTTTGCGTCCTCCCACGTGCTCCACCCTCCAAGCATATATGACATATCAAGCCACCTCGTCCCTACTAGCCGGATGAGTGATTGTCGCTGCTCCTGCCATCTTGGACAGTAGACAAGGACGTGCCGGATCGTCTCGTCTGCTTGTCCGCACTCGCACCGTCCGGACTGCTCCCTTCCAATGCGGGCTAGGTAGGTGCGGAGGAAGCTATGGTTAGAGCAACACTGCATTAGTACCAATGCTTCGTCTAGGCTAAGTGACCTATATAGCCGTAGTGTATGTCGACCTAGGAGGGCGCCATCGAGCCGCCTGGCATACTTGCCGTATACGTTCTCTTGCTGGAAGCTCTCGAGCCTGTCTTGTCTGATCTTGGTCAGGGCTAGCCGGTAGACCTGAGTCCACAGCCTTGTTGACGTGGTGTCGATCGGGGCCTGCTGTTCAGTGGTCTTGAGCGCTGCAGAGTCGGCTGCCTCGTTGCCTGCGATGCCACTGTGGGCCGGGATCCACGTCAACTGTACTTGGCTTTTGTTCTTTCGGATGTCCTTGATAGCCGCAGCAGCCCTTTGTACCAGGTACTGGCCCGACTTCGCGTAGGGCGTCTGTATGGCCCGCAGAGCCTCTCGGCTGTCCGTGGCAACAGGGAACTGCCTCCGTTCCTTCTCCCACCTAGGCAGAGCCTGGATGTGTTCGAGGGCCAAGACGATAGCATGCAGTTCCGTTGCTAGTATTGATGTTGAGCTCGCAGTGCCGACTGTCTTGCTTCGTATCGTGATCGGAACCCGGTTGCCCTTGATTTTGATGACCGCGGCGCCCCAACTATTGTTCCAGTAGGAGCCGTCGGTGTATAGTGTATCCCTCCACGGTAGGTCGAGGGCTAGTTGTTTGGCCCGCTTCTTACTGCTCTCGATACTCACACACTGCCCGAGCCTCTGGGAGTAAGGGGCTACCGTCCACGGTTGGATGACCTCTACACGGCCTTGTTCTGATGGTTGCAGAGCATCCTCGTAAGCCCGGATGTTCTGAGCCATCGGGGAGGGGAAAGAAGCGCCCTGTTCACTCGCCAGATCTAGACACTGTCGTACCGGGTGCTCGTTCGGTAGGGTATAGCATTTGACTAGATGTCTCGCCGACTTGGTCCTGAGTCGGAACTCTGTCGGATAGAGGTTCGCCTCTACCTCGAGGATCTGATGTGCTACCGTCCTGAAGGCCCGCGTGATTGCCTGTGCTCCTAGTCGTTGCACCTTTGCAAGGATCTTTATATGCCGCCCCAAGCCCCGCCTTCCCGGCGCGTACCATATAGAAGCAGCGTAGTCCATGATAGGTGTTACCGTAGCGATGTATAGCTGTCAAACGGCTTGTAGGCGGAGTCCTCGAAGCCTTTTGATCGCCAGACACTGCTTGGATGCTTTGGTTGCTACCCGTGCCATGTGAAGCTTCATATCGAGTTGTTTGTCGAGTACCACTCCCAAGAGCTTGATAGAAGGCCCGGCGGATACACTTTGTCCCCGAAAGGCGATCGACTCGGCCGAGCTGTCTTCCTTTCCCGGGTTGCGCGTGAAGTGGATGAATGCCGTCTTGTCCACCTCAAAAGTCACCCCACTTCCTTCAGCCCACCGTTCTACCACCGGAAGGATCGTATCCTGGATCTTCCTGGTGTTTGGTCCGGTAGAAGGGCCTGTAACCCAGGCGGTAAAGTCGTCAACGAACCCTAGCGCTCCTCCGTTGCTATCTATCGGCCTCTTCACCAGATCCGCGTTGTACAGGATATAGAGGATAGGCGATAACGGTGACCCTTGCGGTAGGCCGGGGTACTCTATCGTGGCTACCTGCGAGCAGAAGCTGCCGAGAGCAACACAGCCCATCCTGTTGCTGCGGAAGCTATCCACCCATCGTACTAGCTCCTCCGGTATCCGCCTCTTGCGGAGCCTCTCGCAGAGGACGTCCTTGTTCACGCCGTTGCATGCGCCCTGCACGTCGAAAGAGACCAGCGATAGCACCTTTCCCGCACGCCAGGCCGCATGGATTCGCTCTATCAGTACACTCAGAGCTTGTTCGCACGACCTTTGCCGCCTTGCTCCGAAGTGGTTTTTCGGGAGAAGGCTGTACTTCTCCGCCAGGTATGATATCCTGTTTGCTACTACCGCATCGAGTCCCTTGCTTATAGTTGGTAGGAGGGATATGGGACGGTAGGCCTTTGGGATAGTATAGTCTGGTTTACCGGGTTTCCAGATAGTCACTATTTTTGCGGTTTTCCACCTTTGGGGGACGTGACCTAGTCGGAGTGAGGTCTCGTAAAGGTGAAAGATAGGATCCCCTAGCACGGGCCATAGCTCCCGCCATACCCTGAAAGGGAGCCCATCTCTACCTGGGGCCTTTTTGGGATTGGCCGCAAATATGGCCTCCTGGACTTCGTGGCGAGTAAGGCTGACTGAGCGGATTGGCCGGACCTCCTCGTTCTCGCTCTCCTGGACTGCTGGTATGGGCTGGGCCGGAAAGAAGGCATGCATAAGCATGTCCGCCTTTTCCTTGTCCGTGGTCGCCGTTACCCCGTCCTTTTGCAGTGGCGGGACTCTCCTTAGACCCGGTTCGTGCCTCGTATATACGTTTGCCTTCCAGACGTTGGCAGGAGCGTCGAGGAACTCTCTCCAGTGTGCCTTCTTCTGTCTTCGGATCTCGGCAAAGTACTCGTTGCGTACTCGGCTCAGCTGTGCGTGTATCTCTAGGTCCGTCTCCCTTCGTCTCTTCATTGCCGAGCACCTGTTTCGGAGGCTGGAGACCGTTCTTCGAAGGGTAGAGAGGCCTAGGGTCCACCACCGCTTTACGTACGGCGAGAGCTTAGAAACCGGTATGAGCCGGTTTGTTACCTCTTGAACCGTGTGGAGAAGGGTGTCTGCCGCCATGTCGAGCTCCTCGGGGTGGTTTATCCTGGCCGGTGTCTCCAGCTCCCGCGAGATCGCTGTCCTCACTGTTGTCCAGTCGGCCTTGTCGAAGATCCGCCGTCTCGGGGGGAGTGGGCTCCGGGCAATGTTGGTCTCGAGGTGTGTCTTAATCGCTCGATGATCGGAGCCGTGTTCGGTTCTATATGGCCTGCAAATGGTCCTGTTCGTGGCTAGCTAGCTTGTCGCCATGACCAGGTCGATTGTCGTGCTCTGGGTGCCGTTGTAGTGTTCGTAGGTCGGAGTTCCTCGTAGTAGCAGCAATTGCAGATCAAACTCCTGCATGAAGTGCAGGATCTCGTCGCCCTCCCCTTGCCTTGGGTGTTCACCTACCCCATTGCCTCCCCATACCTGATCGTGGCGGTTGAAGTCCCCGGCTACTACTACTTGGAGAGAGTCCCCCTCCTTTCGCTGTACCCGTTGGATGGTCTCCTGAAGTAGCTGGAGACTCTCCTGTAAGGTATCCTCGTCCCGATGCACTGCTTGTACTGCCCTCGGGACGTATACCGAGCACAGTAAGATCGGGCCGTCCTCGGATTGTATCTGAACGGCGGCGATGTCGGGTGAGGGAACCGAAATTGCCTGGGCTTGAACTTGGCTGTTTACTTATACCGCGGCACGGAAGCTATGCCGTACATGGCCGCTAGTACGTATGAATGTTGGTGTAAAGGCTTCCCACCGTTGGTGGTCGGTGAGTCGTGGTTTGTCGTCGTTGTCCGTCGAATATATGAAAGGTTCCGCTATAAGTAGAATGTCAAAGTCGGTCGTGTCTCTGTCGTTGATCAAGCTCCACTGCACTTCTCTCCTCTTCGCTACGTTCAGCTGCAGAACCCTGAGGCACTCTACTGACATGACATAGCAGTTTGAGTGCCTCCTGTAGAGCTACCACTCTTTCTCTGTCGCTGGGGATGGGCCGGACATCCACGGTCTGCAACGCGGTGGGGTCCTCCGCATGCCGCACACCTCGCGTTGTCCTTGTTCTGGCAGTCGCGTATCTGGTGTTCCTCAGCGCAGGTTCCGCATGCAGCCCGGTTCTTGCATCTGCTCTGCACGTGGCCGTACTTGTTGCAGTTAAAGCAGGGTCCCGGGTTGTCTCTTCTGATGAACGGGGCGCTGTACGCCGCTGAGGCTCCAAAGCGTACGGTCACGTACTGGAGCAGATACTCCGCTGCCTCCTTTCTCGACAGCCATATGGCGAGTGACCCTACGTCTTTGTCTTTGTTCTTGCTTAGCCACACAACCTTCTTTGCTTCGCAGTCGACTGTGAGAGTGCTGTTGTCTTTCTTGAACTCCTCAAGCACGTTGTCCCTGAACTTCTGGCCGTCCCCTTCGGGGTCGATGACCATGAACTTGGCTACGCCATCGCACTTGATCGGATACCATGTCTCGCCCTTGAGTCGCGCGCCCGGCATGGCTACTTCGAGCCATAGGGGGTTCTGCCTAGCTTGCTTGCATTGTTCCTCTGTAGGGATGCTCTCCCCTTGTCCGGTCTGTGTTCTCTCCGGGCTTACCTGCCCTGACGACAAGGCCTTGATGTCTTCTTTGAGGCTCTCGATTTGGTCTTTGAGCTCCTTAGTAGTCTTTGCTGCTTCCTCTACTGCCTTTGTTGCTTCCTTTGCTGCCTCCTCCGCTGTCTCCGCTGCCGCCGCTGCCTTCTTCTGGGCTTGCTCCTGTTGCTCCCTTAGTTCCTTGACTTCTCTGGCCTGGGTCTCCCGTTGTTCCGCAGGCGTATTCTGAAGGCTGGTAATAAGCTGGACTAGAGTTTCCAGCCCGGGGTCCTTGCTGTTACTACCGCTGTTGAACCTAGTAGCCCGGGTGAAACCCACATCTACCGCGCCGTTGAAGCTGACTGGCGCCTCGAAATCGGTGTCTCCCTCATCCTCTTGGTGTCTCCGGCGCTTCGCCCTTGCTTTTGGCCTGCCGGACCCCGTTTTGCCGCTGCTTCCTGCTGAACGCCCGTCCCCAGTACCGTGATGGTGTCCCCCAGTGATCCGGGATCTTCCATCGTCGCCGGGTCTGCCGCTCGCGCGCTGCAAAGTTTAAGTGAACCTCAACCACGCAATCACAAACTGTTTCCCTATCCAAGATACGTGAATGCAGTCCTCTAACCTAGATCTGTCCTGGTTCATAGTTATCCGAGCGTTGTGATCCATTGTGGAATAGAATAGAGTTGGCTGTTGGTGATGCGAAAAAGTGCTCATCACGCGGCAGTGCTCATCACACCGTCGCTTACGTTAACACGCGAGGTGGCAAACATTAACTCAAACAACACCCAACCATCCCGGGGTGGCGGGGCACTCTCCGAATCTGATAAGATTGAATCTCGAATCAACTAGGAGGCCGGATTCAGGGCAAAAACTCGGCCATGCGGTTCAGTATCAGGTGAATCTTGTATATATACCACTGCGTATTAGCAGCTCTGCGTCTTAGGCTCCAGCGCATCTGACTTGAAACACACCAATGGCGTCCCACCCGTCACCACCATTCCTCACACCGCCCGCGCCCGAAGCAGCGCCCCACGAACAGCAGAGGCGTCTCCACACCCCCGCTATCTCGAGTCAGCAGCCCGCGACCTACAAGCCGCATCAGGCGCGGCAGCCGAAGACAGCAGCCACTCTCAAGACCGTCCGACGACGGCCCCTCGAACCCCTCCCCCCTCCTCCTCGGCGGCTCCGTCCCGCCCATCAACGTCCTTATTGTCGAAGATAACATCATCAATCTCATGAAGAGGTCAAAAGTACGATGGCAGATTGCCATGAACAGACAAAAGGCTGTGCAGCAATGGCGGAAGGGCGGCTTTCACCTGGTGCTGATGAATATCCAACTTCCCCTCATGTCGGGACTGGAAGCTACGAAGGAGATTCGCAGATTAGAGAGGGTGAATGCGCTTGGTATGTTCAACAACGTCTCGTCGGCGGCGGTTGCAACGACCAAGAAGAAGGTTGATGGGCGTGGGGTCAGGGGCGTGGACAGGGTGATGGCGGATAGAGACGGAGAGGAGGGGAAGGGAGAGCTGGGCGAGGAGGACAGACTGCAGAGAAACGCGGGCTTGTTCAAGAGTCCGGTCATCATCGCTGCGTTGACAGCGAGCTCTCTGCAGAGTGATAGGCACGAGGCGCTGGCGGCTGGGTGCAATGATTTCTGACTAAGGCGTGTTTTCGTCCAGTTTCTTCTCCTGCTTCTACAACTTTATGCGCTTTTGCCTTTACTTCTCTGCTTCACTCCTTTTGTACCAAGGGATCACGGCTGACGGCATGGTTCCATAGCCTGTCAACTTTGTTTGGCTCGAGCGCAAAGTCAACGAGTGGGGCTGCATGCAAGCGCTCATCGACTTCGACGGCTGGCGCAAGTGGAAGGTCTTCGCGGCGTAGAACGGTCAGCCGGACAACAAACCCAATGCCAAGGGCAAGGAGAAGAACTAAGACGATTAAGGATGATGGCGTGAGGGCGTCACTGGCAGACAAGAAGGGGGAGGGGACGAGGATCGGTGATGGGGAGGTTGCCGATGCCGAGGGTGGTGCATGTCCGAGCTGACGAGTGTTTGGTGGGTTGAAGAGAGGCGAGGGGTGAGGTAGTACAGGAGCGGTTTGAGATGTTCCTGAGGTTGATGTGGACACCGCGGGCTTTTTGCATCATGTTTGTGCTCCTTTTGCTCCCGCGCCTCTCCCTCACCAGGTCGTTCTGCTCTGGAGCGTTCTTCAGTTTCTTTACAACTCCTGCAGAGAAGGCGATGTCCTTTATGTATAATCCCTGTATGCTCTTCGGGATAGAACGACAGACTTGACGCAGCCACATCAGGGATCAGCCTCTGCTGCGCCGTGAACTCCGCCTCGGAATCGCAATTCGCCTGTCCGCCGCCACAGGCTCTGGCTCTTGCTCTTGCGTGACACGTCTCGGAGGCGAGTAATCGCTATCCTCCTGCGAAGCCTTGCGCTCTTCCGCCTCCTCAACCGCCTGGTATTTGCGCTCGCGTCCTGTATCCAGCTCTTCCTCTGGCGCGCGTTTCCGCTCTGCCCATATCTTTGGCGGCGTCAGTCCTGATCTGCCGCGGCGCATTATGTCCATTTCCGCTTCTGATTGTTCGAGGTCGGAAGTGAGATGATCGAAGGGGATGGTGATAGGCAGATCGCGGTTCGCTGGGGTGATCGTTGGTAAGATATGCGGAGGGAGGAAGTCTGCGAGCGTGAGGGCTAAGTTGCCTTGGAGAGAGTTGCCATCTTCGGAGCGGAAGGGCTGTTGCGGCGAAGTCAGCAATACGTCGAAACATCGGAGTCCTCTCTCAACATTCGCGGAAGCCTACGCACCTCATCATTGACTTCTCGAGTACAATCTGAGATTTCCCTCCCCTCGTTATTCAGTGAAGAGCCGTACCTCCACACATTCAATGTCGCCTTCTTCGTCTTGGTCGACCCTCTGGGCGGCGTGTACTCAATATCTAGGCCGATCGCCGTCTTGATCTCGCCCCCAGAATCGTGGACGTAGCTGTACGCTAGGTCATCAAGATCTTCCCGCTTCTGAGAATACGAAATCTCCAGCACAAGCGGGGGCCAATATGTAGCCATGAACCCGAAGACATAGTCTGGCGATCGTGGTGTGAAACTGAGTGGTACTGTCCATTGCATTCCTGGGCTGATTTTTTTGATAGTTTTGCGGACCTCAGCATTGGTGCTCGATATAGTGTCGAGTTGTTCCTTCAACCGAGCGACGACTCTGGCGATGAGTGTATCATGAAGCCGAGTGGGCATGCGGATGATGAAGTGTTGGGTGTCGTGGTCGTAGTCGTATCTGCAAGCAAAAACGCGATATTTGTCAGCCATATCCGTGTCCAGGAACCGAAGAGAATGCGGGCTCTTCACTAATCGATGTGAAGCGCGCGCGGTGCAGGGACGGGCTGTAGTAGACTCCTCCACGTCCCTTCGTTCTGACCAGGTGTACATAGCACACAAGCTTCCTCAAGGACAATCTCCAACGCACCTCAACTTGTGCTCCACCCACGCCTTCAAACCCTCGTCCTCGTCTAGTCGCTCCCACAGTTCTATATACTCCTCCCTCAATAAGCGGCGCTTATCCCACGGCGGCTGCTCGGTGAAGTTACCGGCCTTGAGATCTTGAAGCAGTCGGAGTAGCTTCGATACCGATTCGGATTGTTCCTTGCTCGTGATAGAGGGGCTGCTTGACAATGGAGGGGAAGGCGGCAGTCGAGGCTCCACGCCGCTGGGGGTTGGTGACGATGCGGCAGCTTCAGCAGCGGGTATGGATTCCTTGACAGCGGTAGCTATCGAAGGGGACATGTTGATGCAGGCCGCGAAAGTGATCATTGGCTTGGTCTGTCCAGAGGTGATGCTGGTACTAATGCTGATGATGCTTGTTGTTGATGGGACGGCCTGTTGCTTTGCAAGCGAAGATCGGGTTGAGCCGCGGAATGATCGTGTTCCGCTTCTAGCGGCTTTCTCCGCCACACGCCAGGTTGTTGTCACGGTCGTGACTTAGCTATATGTTTCTAGTTGTGCGTTTGGCTAGTTGTGCCACCGCCTTAGCGTTTCCCTTCTATCCAACACACTCTCTATGACTGCCTTCTCTCCTTGTGTTACGTCTTATTAACTATTCCTATACCTAGCTACTATAGCAGTTAAGTCGTGTTCCTAACACTACGTAACACCCTAGCTCAGGGTGGTCGATGCCAGTTCAATTCATTTTGTTCAGAGATTCTTTGAACATGCCTTGTTCATAGGTTGTGTTCTGTTCAATATTGAACAAACTATGTAAACGGAACATTCCTAGTCATCCAACCTTCCCAATAATATTACACGGCCTAAGCGTTTGTTAGAGTCAGAAATCTGGCATAGAGTTAGCCTAGAAGAGCTCACCTCGTCATCAATCCCTAGGAGATTATAGCCGTTCGTTTGCCAGTGCTTCAAGCACTCAGTATGCTCAATAGATCCACCTTTGAGGTGAGCGCGCCCCCACGAGATCGTCCGCCGAGCTCCACTGAAAATCCACTCGGCCTCTGCTGACATTGCTGCTATTGATAGAACGTCAATAGCAAGCCGTGAAAGGCGTGGATAGGCTGCTTGTTGAGCTGGTTCGAGCCACCACTGAAGCGGAGTCGTCATAATGTCAAACGGGCGAGCATTGATGAAGCGCTTCAGCTCGTCTTCCTGTGCTTTAACAGCGAGTTTAGCATGAACCTTTAGTCGATACTGCTCTAGGTGTGACAGCTGACGGCTCTGTGAGGCCTCTAGTGGTTGGGTAACTGCTACTGCCTTAGAAGGCTGATAGCTCTCAAAGAGCGAGGCAACACGCTTGATTGCTGGTTGGATCCACGGCTTCTTCCAGTTCTCCTTGACATATTGGAGCCGGAGCGTTGGGTGGAGTAGAATGGTGGCTGCGTATGCTGCAGATTCGTCCGACCCTTTATAGTACTTGTCGAACAAGAACCAGGAGGTAGTAACAGCCTCGGTAAGCTCTCTGCTAAGTGCGTACCTTTCGAAAGCGGCCTTGTAGTGCGTGACCAGTGAGTCCATGGAAAACAACAAGTCATCAAATGTAACCTCGTCGCCCTCAGTGGCCTTTGTGACCTCGTACAAAGGTAGTAAAAAGTCCCGCGTGTGACGGAGGAGTTCCCAATCAGTACGAGAGAGTTCGAGGGGCTCAATCCCGTTGGTGTGGTCGTCGATATACTGATTGACGGCTTGCTTGCACTCCAAAGCGGAATCCATCATCAGGAACCAGGAACTCCAGCGCGTAGAGTTGTCTTGTGAGATCACTCTACCACCACTTAAGACCTAAAGTCTTCAAAGTGGCTACCACCAGGTCTTCAAATCCACACGGCTAGCTTGTGGAGCTTGCTCAGCGGCTCTATTTGAGACCAGACGGCGTTACTATCACTTTGAAGGTTTGCTAGGGCGTCATCAACATCAACACGGCCAAGGCTGCTTTGTGAGGCCTCAATAGCCACACTAACTGCGTCCTTATCCTTGGCAAACAGAAACGCTTGGACGGCGAGGTTGATGACGTGGCCGTTACAACGTATACGGTGCTCCAAAGGATCCCGTTCAGTTGGCGGATCCATAGAGCTCAAAGCTTCGGAGATTGCCTTGCACATACTGTCGTTGACGCGGTGGTTATCGCATGTGATGTAGCCAATATTGCGCTCAATGGCATACTGCTGGGCAGTAGCTATGAATATTTCCGCAAAGTATCTGCCGTTATGAGACCCGTGAAGTTCGTGGAGAGCGAGTAATGCTTTAGACAGTTGACTATCTGATGATACGTATCTAGCAACAACTGCAAGGAACGCCTTATGGTTGGTTGTTGAAGACCACTCATCCACACTGAAGTGGATCTTTGACCTTGCTGTCTGAAGTCGTTGCTTAACAGCTTGCTGCGTTCTGTGAAAAGCCCGCTCCATCACACAAGGAACAGCTGTAAGTGACTGTAAAAGCGTGTCCTCTGCGGCAGGATTGAAGGAGAGTATAAGAGCTTGAAACTCAGGGTGTTCGACAATGCGGTGTGGTAGGTTTCTTCGAGCAATCCACTCAACAAGGAGCTTCCGGTATGCAGCTGGATTGATAACGCTCCTGAACGCTTTGCTATACTGCTCCGCATCGCGCTCTCTCTTCTGCAAACCTTGCCTACTGAAGGCTGCTTGTAGGCTGTTCGTAGCAGCCTTCTTGAAGCTGTTCTCGTCGTCTTCTTTGACCTGAACTCCGTGAACAGTAGTCATATGATGCCTCGCGGCATTTGTTGACACTACTGAGAAGGAGCTACAGGTACGGCAATACCAGGTTCTTCGTCCTTTGGCTGTCCTTAACCTCTCTCCTTTCCTTACATCTGGTGGACGAGAACAAGACCACGTCTTTTTGGCGCGTGCTCGGCGTTGTTTACCACGCTTCCTAGTGGACTCCGTAGGGTTGGTAGTCAACCCTTCTTCCGATGAGCTTGTAGAGGACAGTTCGATCAGCTTAGAAGTTTCAACTACGATAGAACCGTCTGCCATAGCGAAGGTTTCAGCAACGGGTGTAGAAAACAGTGGGAAACGCGTGTAGAGCGAGAAATACGCGTACATAACACGATCGGGACTAGTTGGAAAAGATCCCGAAGCTCCTCGGTGAACGTGGGAATTAGATTGTTATAGGATAGCTCACGCGAAGCGAGCCAATGGGAGCTAGAAACAGCAGCATTGACGTCAGTTCCTCCCTAAGATTTGGAGAACGATTGAAGACCTACATAGTCGGCGCCGCTTTGCTCTCAAAACTCCAGGTCTAACCCCTCTATGGTGTTATATGTAGTGTATGTAACGCTTTGTTCAGTTGTTCATTTTGTTCATAGATCTTTGTTCTGTTCTTATTCATAGATCGTATTCAGTCTTATTCAGTCTTATTCATTTTATAAAGAGGCATCGACCATCCTGATCAGATCGCTTAAGATCCTTCAAGCGAACCTGAACAAGAGCGAAACCGTACAGAACGCACTGCACAACGACGAAGCTTTGAAAGACATTGCTGCAATACTAGGCCAGGGGCCTAGCAGTTTCATGAGTAGGGGTGAGGTGGTCGTACCCAGAGCACGCAAACAGTAGGTGTGCTTCGTCCCGCCGCCACGGCCTGAGAGTACATGGCCAGTCAGGTCATGTAGATGGGTAAGAGAGGACGTATCCGTAGTACAGCTGCCGGTCAGCTGCGCAGAAACCACTGCAGTTGTGTTGACGTTTGGCAAGAGGAGGGTACTCGTGGCATCAGTATACATCCAGCCTACTCACGCATAAAGCATCTCGCCGAGTGAAAGTCAGGAGCATATGTGTGAAAGGCTACGCTTATTGAACAGCCTGATAGAGAAGGAGAAGACCACCAGGCCCGGCACTGACCTGGTGGTTCCCGGCGACTTCAACAGGCACGATACTCTATGGGGAGGCCCGGGGGTAGGGGAGACGTACCGTCAAGGGGAGGCAGAGCCCATCATCGCCTTCATGGACCAACATGGCTTGCAGAGCCTGTTGCAGCCAGGCGTGATCACGTTCCAAAGGTCCAGGTTCAGGTCTACAATCGACCTCTCGCTAGCATCGCAGTGGCTGGCTAGCAACCTTGTGAGGTGCACGCTATGGGGAAACGAGTATGGATCCGACCACCGAGCTGTGCTCACCGAGTTCGACATTACCGAGGAAGCAGAACAGACAGAAGCTCGGCTGCTAGTCAAGCACGCCCAGTGGCCGAAAGTACGCGAGGAGGCATCTGCCATGCTACTGCAGAGTGATCTGCTTAGCTACGACGACGTGGACGAACTAGCTAACAGGATCACGGAGATCGCATGTGAA